>JAHZNC010004823.1:0-15738 GCA_027744095.1 Zhuqinia jingwanae | reverse complement strand
TATTTAATATGCATGATTTTTATTTTTGCAGCTCATGATAGGGATATCAGTGGTGATAGATGGATTAGCAGTTTTGGAAGTTATCGCCTTCGCGGACACATGGAATCTTTCCACTTTCTACCTTCCAGGTAACAATACAATTCCTTGAAAATACCTAACGATGTTTGGCTGAGCACTAGAAGTTGATTAGAAATATACAAAAATATAAATTGTGGATTGGTAATTTTCTCCGTTTTTTGTGTAGTGAACGCTGCACTCGCACTTCTTGGATGTGATATATTTTCCAATTTACTTTTATTGTCTTGTGGGTGGGCTCTTTATTCTTCAGTAACTCGGGTAAAAACAGTCAGAATGTTATGACAGTTATCATAATACTATCCTACATATATTGTTATTATCATCAGCGTCATTTTCGTAATGTGTACGTGCTTTTGGTTAATATATTTTTGCAGAAAGCGTATGGGAAAATCCACAAGGTGTATTACCCAAGCCTATTTGTTTTCATTGTGGAACTTGTCATTTTGATTTGCTACGTAGTGTGCATTCCCAGCTCGCCTTTCTTTTACTACTTTTCGCTGTTCGCAGTTTTATACAAGGCATTTTTCTTCTGGCCACTGAAGAGATTTATTAACGATCACTCCCATCCTCCATCTCGTTCCATGCGTACTCAAGTCAATGAAAGAACACGGCTCCTTGCGTCGGTAGCGTGATTATGGGCGAAGCCAATGAAATGGCACTTACTAATTTGGAGTCGACACGCACAATTTAATTCAGTATTTCTTCTTCTTTTTTGTATCCCAAACAGACTTGCGTTATTCATAGTTATTTGCCTCTAATAATATTACCTTTTTTTGTTTACTACTCTGATATACAATTTTTTTGTTTGTTATTACTCCAACAACAAATTCGTCCACACTTTATTCATGTAAATAAATAAAAATAATGCGGTAACAAAATAAAAATGCATATACATATGAAATGACAGCCAAATCCTTTTCGTCCAATATAATACCGCATTTATTCACAAATAACTTTTTCTTACACATTAACTATCATCATCATAATATCATATCATTCATCAAGTTAAAAGCTAAGCTGAAACAAACTCACATTATTATAATCATGTGGTGGTTTTTTAAAGGTAATAACCAGAAAATAGCATATCATCATATAGCGATACGTTGTTTTCTTCAGTGGTACGGATAGTTTTACATAGGTATATATTTCACAATAAAATGAGGCGCCATACTTCATTCATACCTGAGAAAATAAAATATATTTTTTTAAATACATTTTCAACAACAATCATGAACAGTTTCAGTTCTTTATCATCTATTATCCATTTGCTTATATACCTACACACGTTTGTATTTAATTTAACTTACAATACAAGTGCAGTGAAAAAAACAATAAAAATTCTGACCTGCAGAAGACATACACATAATAATAATAATAATAATGTTAATAATAATAATAATACTTATAAATTAATTAAATTTAATATACGTAAACATGAAATATATCGCGACATCACGAGTTTTGCTTGCTTCATAATCGCACACATAATATTTATTCAAGCTCAATAATTCAGACAAGCGGTCGACGGATGATATATTATATATAGTTTTTTTTTAACGAGGCAAACATTTCATTCTACACGCCTAAAAATTCTCTGTATTATTGCGATTGCAAAGCTGGTTTATTATTATTTTTTGGACAACAATCAATATATTTTTTTCTCTCACAATCTTGCCATTTACCAACTATATGTAATAGCTACAATGTATATAATGAGCAATAAATGAAAATTATTTCGTTGTCTTCAATCGCTTTTAATAATTTAATGCAAGTAAGTATAATATAATACCGCTGTTTCAGGCTTACTCAATTCAATGTAGCAGCCTAAAAGTGAAAGTCGGCTAGTCTTCTTTTGCGGCTCTAAAAAATTTAACAAGTAAATACCTATCTACTAATATGTGATATTAATCTACCTATTCATATTCATATGCCTAAAATTGTATGTAGGTTACTTATAGGTGGCATAATTAATAGTGAAGGTAATTTAATAGTATCGCTAGTCTGACAGCGGCACCAACTTTATGGAAACGTATATTGGATTATTGTTTTATCAATAATTAAATAACGAAACAATAATTTTTCTCATTCCACGTATTGCCTTCTATTACACTATGACACTTTATTATTGCGTTTTAATACTAACTGTTCATATACTTACGCTATTATTCTATTAAAGCAATGAATTGTTAGTTGGCTGTGAAATTTTCAAACAGCGAATAGCTCAATGTTCTTAAATTTATCTTTATATTTTATGTGATATGCAGTAAAACAGGCTTAATTCGTGAAACATAAATGTTTGAAAACACGAATGAAAATATTTTTTAACTGTGCACATAATTATGATAGTTATTAGTAAAGAAAAGTGTACCAATAGATTTGTTGCCAACTACTCTTGAAACAAAAATGAATTGTTTTTACATTTTTTGTACGCGTTCCAGCGCTGCGCTATGTAGACGTCTGCACGCTAAAAAGCGCAATCGCTGCAAAATTGGTACATAAAAATTTTGGCATATTATTTGATGTAACTATAAACTAAACTATATACGTTGATAATCCATATACCAAGATATATATATAAATTCAATATAATTAGTAATAATTAATTGTTGTATATAATAGTATAATATATGTTCATATTACAAAGTAGTAGCTCTCCATTATGAGATAAGTACATAAGTAAGTAACAGTAATTAATTGAAGACGAATTTCGGAAACGATATAATATTGTAAGTTTACGCATCATCACAAACTTTTGTTTCCTCGCGTGTAGTAGTAGTAGTAGTAGTAGTAGTTTCAAAAGTAAATCTTTCATTTTTTCCCGTTTTTGGCATGTAAAATTAATTTATCGTTAGTTTAATACGTATAAGTACTCAAATGATAAGTGACAGTAACTTTTGAGAGATTAATTAGGTAGATTATTAATAATAATGTATGTATGTATATTATATAGTTATGTAATTCTTGATCATCGTTATCGTTTAGTAATCTTATAATAGATTTTGAATTGATTGAGTAAAGGTCGTTGGATACACGTGGGAGCTCAAAGAATATGAACCGTCCGACTTCCGTACACACTTATATAAGTATTTAGTATATATTTATTTAATTAATAGGGGTACATACCTATATAATAATTCACATATGTGTAGCTGCCAAAGTGCCAACCAAAAGGTGGAATGTCAGAAGGGACAACTTAAGTAATTATTGGTTCATCGATTTCAAATAATGCCTTTTGTTGTGAGTATTTTTTTGGTTAATAAAGAATTTCGAATTGTGGTTGTTAGTTTTATAATAATAATACACGAATTAATTATTATTTTTGGTAGTAGTAGTAGTAGTAGTAGTGTGTGTATGTGTGAGTGATATTTTTTGTACACCGATATGGCTGCTGAGCTGATTTGTGAGTTGAGTCAAAATATCATGCAATTAATGTCATGTACGTTTCCTTACATGTCATTATAAAGACTCAGACGCGACAAGGCCTTTAGGACAGCAAATTAATAATAAAATAATGTACATTATTGCTCGCTTGAAAATGATATTTGTACATAGGCCAATACACATTAATCAGTTTCATAATCATCAAAGTTTATTGACTTACAGCTGGATAAATTGATTGTTGGTTTGATGGATTTTGTGGCAATTTAAGGACATATTGGGTGATGGAATGAGAGAATGGCTGTAAAATGCTAGGATAGATACAGGTGTGTAGGTTATGGAATTTGTTATATAGCATACCGACAGGCAGGAGGAGGCAGGTAAGGTCAGAATAGAGAAGGTTCAAGAAGTGAAATAAATGACGTTTCAGGTTGTACGAAATAAACGCAGCCGAGAACGCGAGAATGTATTATAGTGACTGTGATTTTTATGTTTGTGTTATTCGAGAGTGTGTGTGTTTGTGTCAGACTGACAATGTCAGTGTCACAGTTGATGTTATATAATATGCTTTTTTTTAAATACAAATCGAATTTTTGGTTAAACTAAGCCTGTTTGAAATTCAAGCTTCCTTTCCTTTCTCAACTCTCGCATCATTTTTCAAATTTTCCATCGAGATGGATTTGTTAAGCGGGAGGAAGGATAGCAGAGAAAACGCTGGGGTCAAATCAGGAAGATCGGATGCTGAACCTCGTCGGGAGGTTGAAACTGGCAGCGAAAGAAAAGTAGAAAAGTCTTAGCATTAGTACATGTGGCTGTAAAAGCGCTTGTGCAAGTTTTAATTTTTGCGTGATTTATTAGCCTTACCCACAGAATCCATATCTTTCTCATCATTCCCTTGTGGAGATGCTGGCCTACTTGGTCGGCATGATGCTGGTTCTTCATGTTCTTTTTCATTTGCTTCCGGTTGAGGAGGAGCAGTGAATTTTGTGAAACCGCCGATTATTATTGGAACCTCACCCTTTGCCAAGGTGGAATCATTTGCCGTAACTTCGATCTGTATCGTAATTTTGAATAATGTCATAATGAGCCGTGATTCAATGTCATAATAATATTATGCAACATTGATTGTTGGGGTGCTCCCAATTTATACATCAATTTACCTGAATGGCATACGTCAAATCAATGATTTCAATAGGCGCTCCAAACTGTGTGGGTTGAAGATCTTTAGGGATAGGTATAGTGCCCGACCAAATTGTCGGCGTTACTTCATCCATAGACGATTTATTAATAAAAGCCACAGTCGCTTTTGAAGCTTTCGTTTCACGCACTTTGTAGTTCACTTTCTATAAAAATGACAAGGCAATATTTCATGACATAATGCGAATAAATGGAGGCCATTTTGAGCAGAGCACACAAAAAAAGTGTCGCCCTCAATTCTGGGCACAAAGTGTACATAAATGCCATAAATAATAGTAAAGTAAAACCAACAATAAGGCATATTATGTCGTGTCGCAAGTTGCTCTGTTTGGGTGTGAGCTCATAAAGTCTATTATATTCACAAAAGGTTTACTTTGTGTGCTTTGTATACATTACCAAACACACATAAAAGATAGACTATTGTGGATGCTATCACTATATTTTACCTTTAAGAATGTCAGCGTAATCCCCTCGATTTCATGCTCTTCCGGATTAAACAGCTCAATAGTGAAGGTAATTTTCTCACACGGCAGAAAGCCACCTTTGTTCAGCTGGAGTGTGCACGTAAGCGGTGGTCTTTTCGACGGTGCAATGTAAGTGACAGACCTGAACGAGTCCGGATATTCGTGTAGATCCAAAGTTCCGCGCACTTTTATTGTCTTCTCAGTTTGCTTCACATGATACGTGTCGGATCTGACGAGATAGACCACGACTTGGAAATTGATTGCTCCAAGTTTGCCATTAAATGAGGACGGCAAGTCTAAAGGCAACTCGAAGGAAAAGTTGAACTCTTGAGGCGTCACCATAACTTTCTTCATGCCAGCATGAGCTAAATAAAGCATTTATGACAGAGGTAACAAAAAATAACATAGGTCATTACAAGAATGCTCCCCTGACCATTGTGTAATATGTCCAAATATTTTTTCGTCCAATCACTATTCATACTTACGAACATTCTTTCCCACCATGTAGTTTTCCTTTTTACAAATATCTTCCATTTTTGTCCTAGTTTCCCCCAACGTCTTGAAAGTGACCACTGCTTTCCCCTCAAAAGCAACGTACATGCCTAATACGATATAATTACATAATTTGCACATATTATAGACATTATATCATATGCATACATATGTACGTACATATATGTGCCTACATGCACCGCTTTTATCCTTCGAAATAAAACAGTTAAAATTTGAGATATTTCTTTGTAACATGAGTACCTAACAAATTGTGCATGCCTTCATGTAATTTAGATAAGCTATTTATATACACAATAATAACTACATTTTCTGTTTACAAAAATTTAATGCAATAATTTACAGCACGCTAACCCTTTCTTTTCATGAAAAGAATCTGTTGCTGCCAAAACCCACACAAAAAGAACAAAAGTCACCAGAGAGTCTGGTAACCAGACAGAGACACACACACCATTGAAAATTTTTAACATGAAACCCATCCACAATATGTTTGAAGAAAATATTCCCTCAAGAAACCCTGTCCACATTGTACTACTGCATAGCAGACAAATCTTTTTATGTGTGAAAAACAAGTTAATGTAAAGGTGAACGAAGACAAGCCTTACGGTTTGCGACTGTATGAAAACTGACCCTACTGACCACAACCATCTATGTCAAAAGAAACAGTAACTTACCGTGACAGTAAACGGTTTCAATCGGGTTAAGAACGACTTGGCCAGACACTGTATCACCAGGATAGTAGTATCGTTTGTTGTTACATCGAATGTGACAGTTGACGAAAGGGCCAGCCGTTTGTAAAAGACGGGTTGTCATTAACATGGACATGATGAAAGCGATCGCGAGTGGGTTCCTCTTTCCTTTTTTATTCCTCCGATTAAATTATTATGTATGGTTCACTCAAACAAGTTGAATACAACAAATGTTTTCACCTTGTTGCTTATTATTATTATTACTACTACTGTTATTTATCACACTTGCACTCTCTTCCTGGATTTTTTTACGTCTTTAAAACAACAGGAAGTTATATTCTAGAAAAGAAGCAAAACAGTTATATTTTGGGGGAGCTCGAAAAACTACAGCGCACTAGCCATTACGGCAAGGAAGACAGTAGTGAAATGGTTCATGCTTTAAAGTGATGTGTTCTATATCTAATCCAACAAAAAATTATTATGTTCTATTTTCTATTCGTAATCTTACAAAGCACAAAATATACTATGAATTATGTGTATCTCTCGCACTACTACACACTCGCAAAATAAAACAAAGAGAGAGAGAGAAAAAAACTATTTTTTATCCTTCTTCTGAACTACTGCAACTTTGGGAAAGTTTCCAAACACACACAACATCAGCATCAGCAGAGTGCTATACTATTACTAAAATGCTTGTTCCTCATGGAGGCATGTGAGCTTTACTGAATGAGTGAGCTCGCCTTTCTCCCTCTCTTTCTTTCGCCTCGCACATCAGCAGAGTAGTGTGGTGGTGGTGGTAGTGGTATGTGTATGAAATATAATTGCATGAAACAAACTGTTAAAATTTTGCTTTCTTTCTCCCTCTTCTTGTGTTGTCTATTATGTTTGCTGAAGGCAATGTAAAATAGCATAGCAGCAGGAGAGAGTGAGAGAGAGAGAAAGGGCCCAACAGCCAGTAAAAGGCGAGGGAGAAAGCAGAGCAAAAAGTAAGCAAGCAAAGCAAAGCAGGACAAAACGGGAAGCAAAAGAGAGGGAGAGTTTTTTTTCCTCTTCTTTACTCGCTAGTTCACTGTGTGGCTGCCTGTGTGGGTCTTTATTTTAGTGGTATTTATCCTTGAATATATAGTATAAAATGTATGTGCTTATACATATATGTACATTATCTATATTATATGTTTATATATTATAATGGATGGAATCATGCTTGGAGCAAGCAAGGAAATACGTTTTGTAATACAATGATATAATCCTGAAAAGAGAAACTCTCTGCAATCGATCGATAACTTCAAGGTCTGCAAGCTTTAAGTGCAGCAGAAAGTTTCGCGTCAACCTATGAATATATTGTATATGGCATACACTTGTGTCGAACGAGTTGCGTAAATGGTCTCTCTGTAGCTTGTGTAAATCTCATACCAAAACCTTGATGCGGGTGGAAGGAAAGCATATATCCCAAAAGAAAAAGTATTATTATTATTATTACTATCATGTGTAGGTACACACAAAGTATGCTTCTTGAATGTGGTTAGGTACATAACATACGAAACATAAGGATACATATAATATTTACTTGCTTACCGTGTCCTTTTTACTACTTAGACATACATTTTATGCATATACGTAGGTATATACTATACATATTTGCTATCAAATGTGTTTTCTTTCTTCGTTTTTTTTCTTGAGTCAGTTAGGAAAAGCATTAGAATCACAGATAAGAAGAGAGAATGAGAAGAACGAGGGAGAGAAAGCAAAGAATGTGGAAGAGCACATAACTTTGTTATTCTGTCATATACATTGCCTATATGAGATAGAGGAAGAGAAACAGCAGTGCCAACAACAGAACCTATTATACTACAAGACGCACTGGAACCATTACAGAAAAAAAATATACAAAACGGTCTCTTATTCTTATGTTCCATTATTTTTTTGGAGACTTTTTTTTCTCTCCTTCTCTCATTCTCTTTACAAACTATTCTAACAACCTTCCAACAGTCCCATCCAACACAACTCTCAGCATTTATTTTGGCATGTTTCTTCTCTTTTTATGTATTTTGCTGCTAGCCTTATTTTTACTGTATATATATTTATACATATAATGCTTTCTTTTTACTACTACAAGTTATATTTTCTTAAGAAAAGGGAAGCAGTGAAAATTTTTGTGGCTGTACACCCTTTTCCATTCTTCTGATCCTGGGTTCTCCTTTGACTTTTATCCAAAGTGAAATCAGCAGTCGAGCATAACGCTTCTTCTCCTTGTCTCGTACGTTTTTCCCAGCAATGAGAATGAGAGAGTGTGAGTACGACACTATAACTCATTCACTTTCTATTTTATAGGTATATCTTCTTCAGTTTTTTTTGTAAACGCTTTTTAGTAAAAAAAAAATCCACATACCTACATATATCTATACAATATCTATGAATGTTTCTTGAAAGTATTCTTATCTTATTTATTATTATTGTAGAATGGATGATGATGCAATGTGGGGATAGTAATAATAATCAAACAAAAAGCAGAATGGGGAGTATAAATGTATGCCACGTGGTACTTACTCTAGAAGATGATAAGCGCAAGACGAAAGTTGTAAAGGGTGTGTGGTTTTTCTCATCTTGTGTTGGTCTCTTTTCTCTCCAAGAAAATTGCTGAATGATGCAATTTGGCAAATTGAAAGCATTCATTTCTTTCATCATATTTCATTTTACACGCTCATCTTTGTTTTTGTTCTCTCTCTTTTCTAGACATATTTTCTATGTCATATATTCTGTCATTAAGTCAGATTCCGTGGAGAATGCGTCAAGAAAATGGGATGAACAGAACAAGAGAAGATGTAATGGGAAGCCATATATATGTATAAATATGTTATGCGCTCTAAGAAACCTTCAAATCCTATTTTTCTTTCAGAAAAAGAAAAGAAAATTATATTGCTTGCTGCGCAATATTATGCATCTATGTAGTAATATATTTCAAAATTCATAAAACTTTTTCTTTTATTTTTAAATGATGCGAGTAACATTTTTCATGCACACTAAATAGTACTCTAAAAAATAGCACAACTACATATAAACGAGTACATAATAATATGACAACATTTGCAATAGAACAATAGTTTAATAATGCATGTCTATATAATAATAACCTTTAAAAAATCACAACGTTTACTTGAAATCTGACAGAGATCACATGCTTTTATACTTACTTGGTAGGTTTAACAAGTCACAAGAAAGAAAATGAAAATCTTATGGAAAAAGCACAACAAGCAAAATCGAGTACAACAACTACAACAACACAAAGTTTATATATTAAAAAACCACACAAAAGTCTTTATCGTAATATTATGTAGTTCATTATACAAAATATGAGCAAAGGTTGTGTTCTGTTGATGTCGTGAGCTACATCATTTTACAAAAGTATATAATGTTACGTAATTTAAGGAGATAAAAAAAGAAGAAGAGGCGTATCGTTTCCAGCTTGTGCGTTTGCTTGTCTGTATTTATTTGTATAGTTTTAATTTTGTAAAGGCATAATGGGCAGTAGTATATGTTTATTTTATTGAACAGCAAAGATTACGTTTAACATGTTTGACCTTTTCGCCATGAACCGCAACAGCTATAGTATATCAGTACACGAAGAAAGCCCTCCTCTTTTTACTCACGTGCTTCATTAAACATTTAACGACACGCCATATCATACTATCATGCCGAACTTTCTTGCTTGACATTACAATGAAAACTTTCTCCTTTTTACACTCTCTCGCGCTTTCACTTCAACTTTCTCACACAAAGCATATAAGTTGTTCCCTAATAATGAACAATGATTGTGCTTTGCTAGAGAATGAGTGAGAGAGAGAGAGAGCGCGAGTGGGAGGAAGAATTAATTTTTTAACTTTTTAAACGACAACAATTTCCAGAGGCAGCAAGCATTTATGATTTAATATTTGGCATTCTCTTTGCATAAATATGTTAACTCGTACATACCTCATTACGAAGGCCAAAATGAAGCATTAGTGCGAGTAGCATGTCTATCATGAAGTAGATTAGAGGTGGGCCCACCATCCAGTAGGGTCGGTCTATATATAAGTTTAGCAATTACAAAAGTAAAACCCAATTTGATTACAATAAAATATTTAGAGATTTAATTTGGTGAGGAATGTTCAAATTTTAGGGACTGCTCGTAAAAGCAGCAGCCACAACCACCGCCGCATGCATCAAGCAAAACAAACACACGCAAAACTCATTTTGATCAGTCATGGCATACTTTTTGTTGCACATACTTTCTCTCTTTTTAGACATATATTTTTGCTAGTTTTTCTTCCATTTTCATGCTGCACTAACTTGTACTCTGTTATATCGAAAAGGCTTACCTTCTGAACTTCCTGGACTGTAATTCCATGGTTGAAGGACGAGGAAAATTCCAAAAAATATGGCAACAGCAACACCCGCATGAACCTTGAGCGAAAGATGCACAGAGAATGTTATTACAAAAGATAATCCAAAAATATCTTTATCCCTGCTACAATCCTACTACTACTACTTGGGAGAGAAGGAGAAAGACAGAGAAAGACAGAGAGAGTGTGTGATATAACATGGAATATCATAGTACAACGCGTTTTTGTATTACTGCAGGCTGCATATAATTTGCATCAAAATAATGCCAGATCATCATCCATCGTGCAAAAAAAACGAGCAAAAAAACGAGCAAAAATAATTACCCATTAAATTACCTAAAAACTTTTAATAACTCTGGTGCAAAATATGTTTACATAGGATAAATGTTATGTACACTAGTACCATATATACCATACCATAAGTGTATATACCATATTACCACTGTCAACATTTGAGAACTGGCAAAAACAAAGTTAGTAGGAAGTACATTTTGTAAAAGAAATATATTATTCCTTTTTCTGGCCAAAAGGATTGATTTATTTTTATTGTCCCATATGCTTTTGTCCACTTTTTTGGAGAGCAGCACAACAAAAGGGGAAAACTAATCTTAGAATATGTTATATATACATTACACAGTCACAATAGTAGTGTAATGAAAAGTGTATACATTGTATATATACTCAACTAAATCTCAATCTTACTGTTTCAAATTGAATGAATTTTCTTGTCCGCTTCACCAACTCGAAAATGGTGGGCCCTCCCCTTGTCAAACTACTTGTACTTGGCATTTGACTATTTTTATAGGTATTTTTCTTCGTTGTTGTAAACAAAATTATGTTGATATACAGGAAACTATATAAAAAAAACTACTTCTCTACCTAAACATATAAAACTAGCTATTATTATTATTGTAAATGAACAAAAGACAGATATGCCTAGCCATACTGTATATAATGCTATAATATGAATTCAAGGTAAAAAATAATAATTCTGTCAACTTGGCAATGACACAACAAATTGTTCTATTCAATGCTGCATGATGATGATGATGATGATAACAATTATTGTATAAATCGAAATGATTTATTATTTTGAAATGCTCCTCAAAATGTATTCCAGCCAGATGGACGTAAGTACATAATAATAACGACACACACACACAAAAGTCTTGCTAACGTCACCCACCAACGTGGTGTTCCCCTACAAATATCGCTTTTGTTCTATTAGCGTATATCTACGCTACAAACTATGACTTTGTATGTTATGTGAGTATACTATGTATTATCATTCCAAATGTCATCCGTGATAATAACTGTGGGAATTGGGATGTAAATGATTTATTATTTTGAAATGCTCCTCAAAATGTATTCCAGCCAGATGGACGTAAGTACATAATAATAACGACACACACACACACACACAAAAGTCTTGCTAACGTCACCCACCACACCAACGTGGTGTTTCCCTACATATATTGCTTTTGTTCTATTAGCGCATATCTACGCTACAAACTATGACTTTGTATGTTATGTGAGTATACTATGTATTATCATTCCAAATGTCATCCGTGATAATAACTGTGGGAATTGGGATGCAGGATGAGTTATGCTGAAATAGAAAAAGTAATTCATTTGCATCAATTCGTTTTATACAAATTTTCTCATTTCGGCAAGCACAAGATATATTATACCTGCATATCTAGGTATATGCTAACCTTGCTTTCTGAGGTTATCAAAATGAGATTTTACGAATGCATGGATAATGTTATCATCAGCATTATATGTATAAGGGATTAAATTAGCACATTGTATGTACGTGGGTAATACCTGCCTGGTATTATCTCTAGTCAGCAGTGTCATGATCCCATATAACATGTAATTTTCACGTATTTTTTAGCTAACAATAATGGAGATGGTGCTAAATTGCTAATTCATTTGCACGTTGATCACAGAGAATTCATTCAGCATACCTACATATTAATCCGTAAAACATTTACTTATAATATTACGACACACACATACAAGATATAGTTGTGTAGATGTAGATACATTTTAGTATCCTCTTCGCTCGACTCTCAATGAACTTGGTCCTATTCCCTAATCCACAAAATCGTTGTACAATCTTCTCTTTTGCTAAGTAAATTAGAAATGTGTAGATGTGCTATATAAAATGTAGGTGTGTGTAGTAATTAGCGTCGTTCGTCATATTTCATAAATATGTAGGTAGGTTGCAACTTATACGCACATGTATAGGTTTTGATACGTCTGTGATGATGATGGGCAGAGAACAACATATTTGGTTATTCGCTACCGTTTGAGAGTTTTAGATTTTACGCTCATGTTATGTTGAAGTTGTATTTATTTATACATGAATTTGGTTAATATTCGTATACTACTGCTATTATAATATTTTAGCAAATCTAACTTGAAACGGTAACAAAATGAATGGAATCAATGAAAGTGATGCTTTTAGCGATATCATGATGATTCACAACTACAACTCTGAGAAATGTATTATTACATAGCCCCAATACTAAGTAAATATAACACCACAAACACACACACCGTCCATATCATTAACGTCATTATGGGTGAATGCATATATAAATAGCTGGCAGGCTTTCCTTTCCATCATGTCTAACAAAACATCATGTATACCTAAGTCATTTTCAGAGAGCAGAGAGTTTTACTAGGTAATATGCATAATATGTGGATAAATGTGCTGTAGATTATACCTATCAGTAAAAAAGGAAGTAATACACAGAATATCTGAATGTGTGTTCCGCCGGGCTCTATACTACTATACAAATTCAAGGGCAGACTTTGTTCATGTTTTCCTTTTGTTATACAGTTTGTAGCTGTAATTCTTCTTTTTCTTCTCACTTACAATTGAAACGCCACAATGAATGAAAGCTTACACAACGAAATGTATTTTCGGAGAGAGAAAAATATAATTTTTGCCCATGTTTATAGTATTAATTTTCTACTTTTCTAGACTCCCTGGAAGAATATAAACTTGAAAAACACTTGACTATTCCAAATCCAATAAAAATTTAAAGGTTTTTCCTTCTTTCTACTGGAATGAATGAGATGCTCAGCGAAATGAAAATTCCATCAAGACAGCAGCATGATCCCCATAAAAGATTCCTTTCATGTAAATTAGACAATGTATGTCAGCCCCTAGAATATTTACACTTGAAGGTCTCTGGTTCATTTGAATATATTGTCCCAAGCTGAATGAATATACTATAATATGCTGAATCGTTACAAGTTTTATTTTTTTGGTTCACAATGTTGAAAATATAGGAACCACTTGTATTTTTCTGAAAAGGACCATTTTTAAGATTAGGATTTCCTTTATAATTTTTTTGTGAGCCCTTATTCAGTTTATTATTTTTTAAAAAGTTTTTTAAGCAAAAAAAAAGAGGGGATTGAAAATTTAATGGGACAATTTTATAATTATAATTACGTTACTAAATTTTGTGCCGAAAGTAATAAATGTTGGGGTTCATTTGGACGGACACGGCGACAAAAAATTGAGTTGGCCCTTTTTCCACTAATTTCACTACTTCCAGCTTTACAATGGTTCAGTTTTTACCCCTTTTTGGAAGGCATTCATACCCTTGTCTGGCTTATTACGCAGTCACATATATGGTAATATATCAGAAAATTTGTATTTTATTTGCAACAAAACATGTTGTGTTGTGAAAATATTATATTAATACAGAAATTGTTTGTCTACTAATCATCCATCTATTCATGTTTTTTTACATGTGCGCAGACTCTAATTGTCGTACAAATGATGTTGGACGCGACCTATTTTCAGTCGTTAATAAACGTGGCGGCGAATCCGGAAGCACAGATAAGTCAGTCACGTTGAAATTTGCACGCGTGAAAAGTATTTTCCTTTTCATATATAACAGTTTGATATATAATTTGGTGCAATTCACTCGCTTCGTTTGTTCTCTTTCGCAGATCTCTATCAATGCATCCTCATTCCAGTGCATTGCTTCCAAGCTACCCTTCAATTTTTCTTTGGGTTCGATCTACACAAAGCGATCGTGAAGGTATGTATATGATATAATAATAATAAAAATATATATATACTCTAAAGATTTCTGAAATTGTTTCGTGTATTGTCGATATTATGCTGCTGCTGCTGATGTAACATTTTATTATTTACGTGAGTTTTATATATTTTCCCTTGCTTTATGACTCTAGAAAAGCTGTCGGCTAGCCCGAAACTGGCAAATGATTTTCTTTTTCCTTCTTGCCGTTGAGGTTTCCATTTTCTTCGCTTACATTGCACTCGCCGCATTTCTCTGCATCTTCACTTACGTAACGGCCGTAGCTATCGTGTTCAAGGTATATCTCATTTGGCCGTTAAAAATATTCCTTGAGGAATACTCTGAAGTCGACGTTCCTTTGGTTCACACACCAGACCATCATCAACATCATCATCATCGTCAAGATGTACCACCAATTGCTAGACCTGGACCAAGCAGCACTTCCACTAACAGGTTACTTCGAGGGATATCAAATCTCTAGGCACCACTATCTCCTCATCTTCTTTTTAAATCAAGTAAAAATTGCTCAAAAAAAAACGCCAACGTGCTTTGTGGTAGTAGATGATGATAATGTTTATACCTATTTCAATGCTAGTCGTTTCCAATATATGCATAACAATAGACTGTTATACTTTTTTCCTATACATTTTCTGTACGTGCATGTATTTTACTCGTCTCTGGAGAATTCTTCTGATGGATAGATACTGATACGTTATATAGAATGATATGGAAATGACACATATGTTATGGTTTGTAAAATAAGCTTACATTATGACGTGACTGATATATATTTCTCTTGTTCTTGTTTTTTTTAAACCTTTGTAGTTACATTGTTCACTGACTCATTGTTCTAAATTTATACAATGTTTAAATTATGTTGACTATATATATTTTTTTAAGTATTGCTTTGTATTTTTTTTACACAAAAATGTGTTTCATGTATCATACAACTTGTAACTTTGTATACAAAAAAAAA
>JAHZNC010004822.1:0-27233 GCA_027744095.1 Zhuqinia jingwanae | reverse complement strand
TAATGATGATTACTTGAACAAAGTAAAAAGCATTATAAATGGAACATATGACATCAACGAGCACGAAATCGAAAAGGGCGTAAAACGTGACGCAGATGAATGTGTGCTTACAAATGACAATCTGTTGATGAGGTACGTAGGATGTCGAGGAAAGCCATGGGAAAATGAAAATTTATATTGGCGTGTATGGGTTCCCTCCTCCCTTACGAATAGAATGATTAGATTGTTCCATTCAAATGAGCTTTCTGGTCATTTGGGCATTCGGAAAACATTCAAGAGACTGGAGCAGCGAATGTATTGGAAAAATTTGCGTAGAGATGTTCAGCACTACGTTAACCATTGCATTACATGCCAAAAATCCAAAGCTTCTCGTCTGCCTCCAGTACCTGCCACAACTTTTATTGCTGATGGCCCATGGTCAATGATTACTATTGATATTATGGGCCCATACTCAAAGGGAAGCAACCAAACCACTCATTTATTTTTAGTAGTGGATCATTTTACAAGATACGTGGAAGTCTTCCCCTTGCGAAACACCAAAGCAGAAACCATAATAAAGAAGCTTTGGGAAATTTGCATGAAATGGGGAATGCCAACTTGTATCCTGTCGGACAATGGCACCCAATTTACCTCCAAGGTGTATGAAAATTGGTGTGAGTCTCTTGGCATACGTAGATTTTTTATATCTGCATATCACCCTCAAGCCAACTTAACTGAACGGTACTGCCAAACCGTAAAACATATCATTATTGCATTAACCGAACGCTGTAAAGAATGGGACAAGTTTTTACCAGAACTTGCATTTGCGTTACACACATGTGTCAGCGATGCTACCAGTTTCACTCCAGCATACGCCAACTTTGGCAGAGAGCTGAGAACTCCTTTTGATAACCACATGCAAATTCAGTTATCAAATTATGCATGTGTGAAAGAAATTGGTGAGCGAATGGCCACCGTACACAATGTGCTCCGTGACGAGCTGCTGTCAAGCCAAGAAAAACACATAAAATATTTCAATGCAAAGGCCAAAGAACGCGAATATAAAATTGGAGATCTAGTATGGCTGAAAACTCATTTCTTGTCTGACTCTGCTCGTGGAATCACAGCCTCTTTACTGAAAAAACGGGAAGGGCCATACAAGGTAACTGCAAAGATTTCTAAACATATTTATGATGTGGTACACACCGAATCGGGTGGCAAAGTTTTCAAGGTGCACATCAATGAAATCAGTCCATATTTTCCTCCTTGCAGTAACAATGGAGAAGCAGTTTTCTGGACAGAGGAACAACAAAAGGTTCCGGCCGAGAATGAATCCGTACTTCATGCAGATGCCAATGTTTCCGCAAGGCATATATCCATGGGGTGGGTATCCTCATCACTCTGGCCCCAAAACCAGGTCTCCAGAGTCGCTGGAGAGGATTCAAAAGCGAACCCACCACTTTAAATCTGGTGAGGTAGAAGAACGACGTGCTCGAACTGCCACAACTGAAACTGTTGCGAGCGCTGCTGCCACCACCACGTCAACCTCCTCGCCAAATCATCATTTTGTACATGTTCCCCGAAATCAAAAAATCATACGCCTTCGTGACGTAGCAACCCAAACTGATCCAGCATTATCTATACCACTGCCAACAGTGGATTTCCGCCAATCCGTGATTGACGAAGACAAACAATACAACAAGCAAATTCTGTTGAAACGCACACAAGCTGCGTTAACTACCAAAAAGCAACTGGCTCAGCATAAGCAAAATGCTATAAAACAAAAACAAATTTTGCAAGCTATCAAGGCTGCCTCAGTACCAGATTCCAAATCTGATCGTGTAGCAACCAAAAAATCCCATTTCCGCCCTGTTAAAACGGAAATGAATGTTGATCAAGGTGCATTAAAAGTTACTGGCTTAACCGTCAATGATATTGATGCTCTCTTCAATCCGGAAATCAACGAACGTCCTCCAACTCCCGGCAAGGATGCAGGAAAGGCTACAAAGAGCCCAACATATGAAGAAAAACTACTCCACTCAGACTCTGAAGCAGCCTAACTACGACCACGATCCAGTATGAAGCCCAGAAAAATACATATATTTACTTTAATATAAAGTTGTCCATATTAGTGCAACCAATTATTTTCATTTGATTGTTAGTATACCTAATTTCCTAATACTAAGTTAGAAAACCAAGTTATCAGTGTAGGTTATTTAGTTTCGAAATATTAATACTTCATTTACAAAAAAAATTATATTATTCATTTTGTATATCGGTTTGATTATTAATGTTCAATAAATCATTAGATATGATTTATCTTGAGAAAGGGTAGAAGGGTGTGAGGTCTCTCGTTAGCATGAAATGCTAATTCCCTGGAACAATACCAGATGAACTAGTTTCTTTGACAATAGGCAACATTCATTGTCAAAATGGGCAAAATACAATGCATTTTGTATTGTAAATGTAACATGCAGCGAAGCGGCAGCCTAGTATAAAAGGCCCTGCACAAACCATCGTCATGATCAGTTGTTACTTATTTGCTGCCGAGTTATCATTCGATGAACTTGTCTCTGACTCTTCCCAAGTTGATTTTGTCCTTGGAAGTTTTTATATATATTTATTATTTCGGAAACTTTGGAATTCCTCTTCGTGAGAAGCGTCCAAAGTTCCCCCACCTCCACTCTAAATCTAATCTTAGGTTGAATCATTAAAAACATAATCACTTGTTTTTAATTCGACAATTTATTGTCATACAGCTTTACATTGTATTGCATTCACGTCTGATCGCATACTATGCATGGTCTATGACTGTACAGGATACAACGAACCATACCACCATAAAACCTATGCTGTTATAAACTCCACACACTTTGGCTTTCAGGAATCATACAACTTCAAACTTATCATTATATACCTAACCACATACGGGACCTTACAGTACTTGCCTTGAAGACACCAAAAATAAGTATTTTTTTCCATTTCACCATCACTATCAAAAAAAATATATATAAGGAGTCGTTTTTTCTCTCTCTCTGAATATATTCTGGTTGATTGCAATATACATGCATAGCTGGTGAATTCACCAGTGCCATTATTACCACTACCACTGCAGGTGGTGTGGTCAGACCTGATGCCACCAGTACCTTCACCATTAATGTTTTATAATGTTACTATTATCATCATACGCATCATCATCATCATCATCATCATCATGGTAAATTTTTTTTGCCATCAAGATTATGATGATGATCATCATCGTCATCGTCATTATCACCACCATCATCATTATTATTATCATTACGAGTTTTTTTCTTCTTCTTCTAACTACTTTCTACCCAACGTTTGTGGTCTGATGATTTCAACTAATTTTATTGTGCTTCGAGTCCTATATATTCTCTCCTATAGTGATGTGGTGGTGGCCATTGGTACCTCTCAGCCTGCACTCATTTTTATTATTATTATTTTTTCCTTCTTTTCCTTGCTTACACGGGTACGCATTTTTTAAAGCTTACTTTAAATTTTGTTTAAAAACGACTCAGCGAAATGGTACAATATTGTCTTTTTCCCATTTTCATGATTGCCCAAAGTCATCAAAGTAACGTTAAAAGATGGGGAAATATCACCCTCTTGCCACCACCACTATAAAATCCACATATATACATGCAATGAAAGGTGAAGTGAAGGTATACAATGAATCTTTCAACGTAAAACGCACTCACTAGAGACTTGGAAAATGTGTGACACCAAACACAGCACATGGGAGATTAAAATTGAGCTGCCCTCTTCTTTTTCTTCTTGCTCTCTTGCATTTTATTATGCCTTGAGATAAAAGTTTTGTTTCTTCAATGCAAAAAAAAAACACATGAGACAAAGTGCAGCGATTTGGTTGAATATTTTATACAAATTTGAATTTCAATTTTGACTAATTATTGGGTATCTAATAGCATGTGGGGGAATTGTAGGAAAAACAAGGTGCTGATAACCTTATAGAAATAAATGATATGCTAAAAAAAATACATATCTATTTTTAACTGGAGGGCTTCTTGTGTCCTCCTCTTATTATGGAACATTTTATGCTCGGTACTTGAGGTTTTTTGAGTACCGTGTAATATGTAGACTTTTTTTAATAGTCACTGAAAATTGTGAAGGATTTTACTAGAGCTTCAAGTGTTTTTCCTTGAGGATAAATAAACGCATGAAAACAATATTGTGCAACAACAACAACAATACATTAGCTCATTGAACAACTTTTACCCCAAAAAATATATATGTACATATGACCTCTGTAAAAAATAAATTTGTAAAATAGGAAAGAATACTCTAAAGTCACCTTAATTTTCAATTCCAGGGTATTAGATTTCATCGTAAGTGCAAGATGTTTAAATGATATTGAAACACGAAGCCAACAGAAACGATACAAAAGTTGTAGCACAAGCCCAGGCTTGAGTCAGGAAATTACAGTATTTTACATTTTGTTGAACATTGCACTAAATTGTGTACATGACTAAAGATGAGGATAAGAATTTTCCTTCTTCTTTTTGGCATAAGTTGAAATAAGTATTATTATTTATTAATGATAATTAATAAGACACAATAATGTATCATTATACTGATGTAGTAGTAGTTTGATGATGAACATAAAAATATTTATGAATTATTAAATGAATTTAATTTTACAATTTAAAAGCGTATAATAAAATAATTATGATCCAGTCCAATCGGTGGTGGTGGAAAAAATCTTTTGTGTTTAAGCTCAAGGCGGTCTTTTCAACTTTTAAATCATTATTTTTTCTTCTCTGAATAAGTGGATGTTTGATGTTACAATTATTATATTGCAATTCATTTACATACTCATATTTTGTTTGGAGCACGTGAGCATTATTATAATACAACCACAACCACCACCACCACCGGCTATTGAGAGATTCATTCATAATACACGCTCCATTTTTTTTGTTTCATTTTGTGCAACAAATCCATTATTTAAACTGATTGTATGAGACTGTTTATCAAACTAATATTTTTCCCATATGTCTGTCTGATAATCTTTCATATTGGTACAATTTTTTTACAAGAGAAAGTACAAATTAGTTTACAAAACGAAAAGGCTTGTATTATTATTATTTTTTTACTAAAGCGACGTTTGTTAACATTTGATAAAAAAAACAATAAAAAAAATATTATAAGTATTACTAAAATTGCATTTGTGTGGCGCAGTAGAAAACACAACAAATTGGCAGAGAATAAGAATGTTTTATCTTTGAGCAAATAAACAAATCCCAAAACTAACTTGATAATAATGATAATAATAATAATAACAATATGTTTATTAATAGGACAGGAAATTATGGTCATGTTTTCATGATAATGGAGAAAAATGTGTATGCATACATGCTATGTGAATATAACACATACAACACACTGACGCCAAACGATTTTTCACTTTTTACATATCTTTATACAAACTTCTATATAATTATAATTGGACTGCTCAGAAAGAAGAGAAAGCTCACTCTCTCAGTCAGCAGCAGCACCATCAGACTTTTTTTTTTAGCAATAAGACATATATATCCAATCCAATAGCAAAGTAAATAAAAAATAAAAATAAATAATACACAAAGGCTATATAGTAGAATTAGAAATAATTTTACTTGATTAAACCTAATATAAAGTATGTATGTATTATGCACATGTTTTTTTTATATTTCCTTAAATGGATTTAACTTTACATTGTATAGCTGCTAGTAGTCGTAGAAGAGCTAGAAAGGAATAAACATTTTGATTACTTGAGAAAATAGTGGAATATTTCACTTTTTTAATGGAGGTCTTAAGAAAATCTCTCTCTAAAAGGAAGGAAATGAATCACGTCATTTATATACCCCTTCCCCCCAAAAAAAGAAAGAATAACAACCTCATCTCATATTATCATCATCATGGAGAGCAAGAGAAAAAAAAGATGTATATACACAACATACACATTTTCATGTAGTCAAAAAAAATTGCTTAAATGATGCACACATGTAAGTATTAAATATATATACAATGTTATGCTCTTCTACATTATTATTATTATTATTGTATTTACTTTAATTTACAATCTATTATGATTATCATCTAAAAGTTGTTTGTATTTTTTTTTGTGCTCATTGTTAGTATTTTGTTATATTTATACACCAAAATATGTGTAGGTACACACAAGTGTACTATTGCTATTGCTATTGCTGCTGCTGCTTCTAGATTCTCCTCTTCCTGATGAGCAAAAATTTATTACTTTGTGTGAATGATGATGATGTATTTCCAAATAAAAAAAATATTAATACGTAAGGAAAAAAAATTGTACGCTAATCCTATCTAGCTTTTTCCATAGCTATGCAATATAATATGTATGTATGCAAGTGTTATTGTAGCAAAAGAAGAAAACAAGCTATAAAGTTGTTAATGGAAACAAAAGAGCAGAAAATTCAGATATTTCATGGGATATCTTGAAATATTTAAAAATTCATGTACAAATACATTTTATTGTATTCCTGATAGTTATTTCATGTTGTGTGTAGGTATATACATGCATACATGGTCTCTCTCTCTCTCTCTCTCTCGTTCTTTGCCCACTACTGATGATTTAGATTGGACATAAAAATTACTGATAGAGATCAAACGACGTAAGAAGTAAAAAAAGATGTAGATATATATACACATATAGATACACGTATATTCTCATGTCTTTGTATGCAAAGTTTTAAAAAATTCTGTTTTGCTGCTGTTATTGTGGCAGCTACCAAAACCATAAGTCCTCAATATTTTGACTGTGTGCCTGTTGTGTACTTATTTGATAATGCGGGTAGGACTAGGCTCATCTCTAGTCTTCTACTATACCATCGTCCACAACAAACAATATCATTATTATTACGTAGGATGAAATATTCTAGGACAGAAGTAAAGCAAAAAATCATGATCTTCTGCTGATTGTGAGTACATGCAATATATAGGGGACGCATGGAATACATATCTATATGGGATATTATGGTGATGGTACATTAATAAGAATAAGAATTAAGATAAGAAAATAAAAAGGGGTTTATCCGAGCGATATTGAAAGTGGGTATAATGCATAGGAAGATATACGTATGTATGTATGTATAATGTGTGTACCTACTTACAAGAGAAAAGTTTTAGAGATAACTACATTACCTATTAATGTATCGAGAGGTTTTAAAAAACATGTATAAAACATGTGTATATTTATGCTACATGTATTTCCTCAGTTAAGTAGCCTAACTTTTAAAGTGTCTTGTAAAAGTACTATTTATTGTTAATGTGATGGTGGTATGCCCCCATGGAAGAAGATGTATATAACAAGGACGGTTTCTCATGGCAATAATAATAATAATAATAATAATATTTTTGTAATTTAACGATGATGATGATGATGAGGCAGTAAAGTACAGGAAATTCATTTTGCAAGATTGTTGCAACTGATTATTATTTACATTTTACTTTAAACAGCAAAAAGCAAAAGAGATCTCTACTCTCTACTCTAAATACTACTACTTGTTTCACTACTATTAAAAGTCTCTCGGGTCAGTTAAGATTATCTGTGGAAAAAAAATATTTTCCTAGAGTAAAAGCAAATAGGTATATAACACCTAACCAACTTTTTTATTTTTTTACGCGTGTGCAACAAACACAAGAAGCTTGGATGCTGATGCTGATGATGATGATGATAATGATGAGGATAAAGATAATCGGATTTTGAAACATGGACTGAAAATGAATATTATGTGAAGTGTCATTTTGTACACGTTCTGCAAAAATACTACAAAAAAGTGTATTTTTTTATATCTACATTTTTATTACACCACTGGACTTTTTTATGTGCAATATATCAAAAGAAAAGAGTATTTCTTGTTTTCTAAAGTTGCAATTAAGCATGCATTGTTTTGGAAACTGTCAAAGTAAATTTTGTTTAAAAAAAAGGAATAAAAAAATGAAATAGTGAAGAAAAAAATGGTGAGATTTGGGAATGCAATGGAAATTATGATGTTGTTGCTCATGATGATCATGATGACGATGCAGGGTGAAAGGAGCACAAAATACGGTACACTACTACTAGCTTCAAATAGGGCAATCTGAGACTTGAGGTTTTTTAAATTTGAATTCCTCTGTTCTGCTAGCCATTAGCTTTATAGTGTTACATTTTAAAAATAAGGACTCATAATATTCACAATAATTTGTAAGTATAATAATATGTAGCATAATAGTTTTTTGTTGCTATTATTATTATTATTACTATTTTTATTACACGTCCATCCATCATCGTATCACCACCACCACCAAATTTTACTTCGATTTTACGCTTCCATGACCACAAAACTTTGTGCACTTTGACTACTAGAACATAAATTAGTGTATCAATCATGTTCTTCCATTAGGATACCTTGTAGTTTAAAAAAAATTATGTCTATTCCTCTTTTTATTTGAAACATGATACTTCTGTACTATTTCGTTACACATATTATTATTATTATTATTATTATTATTATTATGATATTTTCTATTACAATGAATATATGCTGTACGTCACTACTCACTTACTCCCTCGCTCACAAATGAATTTTTGTATATTCAGTTTGAAGAGTTCCATCATCATCATCATCATCATCTTGTAAGTGTAACAAATTACAATAATATGCATATGTATGTATGCAGACATACATATTTTTTAAACCACCTTTTTTTATAAAACAAAAATAGCCAGAGCAGAACCATCAAAAACAATGTAACCTTTTGTACATCATTATTATATTTTCATGCCTAATATACGCCATTACAACTATGATGGTGGTGGTAAAGTGTGCAAAAAAAAAAATCTTTTATTTTTGTACATTTAGAATAAATACCACCTTCAAGAATAGTTTGGAATAAATCTTTATAATAAATATAATAACAATAATGATAATACTGCAAAAAAAAATATAAATATTTTTTTTTGTTGTAAAACAATAAAATATCAGTTGCTGCCAATTTCTGAAGAAACAAATAATAATAGAAAAAATAGGAACAAAACGGTTTCTTGTTAACTTTAATTTAACAACCATAAACAAAAAAAAGGTACAAATTATCTACATTTCTCTCTCTCTCTCTCTATAAAACATGAACTTGTGTTAGTTGTTTTTTAGCTAAATATAAGTTTCAGTTTTAATAGCTGGTAAACGACTGAAATTAGCAATAAACGACTGTATTGTTTGCTTATCATCAACACCACCAACCACTTCAAAAAAATATTAGGTAGCATATTTATATTTATATATACACAAGCTAGATGTATTCTAATGAGTAAAAGTAAAAAAAATAAAAAATAAATAAAATACTTGAGAAAAGAAAGTGGAGTAGACCAGAGGAGACGAAAGAGAGAAGGGGAATTCTAAAATTGAAGCTTTTTTAAAAGTCTGGAGTCTTCTTGCTACCTGATTGTGATATGAAGATGATGATGTTATTGTTGATGATGATGATGATGTGGGTAAGGTAAGTTGAGCATGTTAGAAATGATAATGACCTAGAGACTCTTCTCAAGTATTCTTTTATGCTGTATTTTTAAAACCATTTATATATACAGATGGGAAAAATAAACTTTTTTAAGCAATAAAACGTGAACATATATATTCATAATATTTATGTAGTTAGTACCACCACTTCCTTCTCTCTCTCTCTCTCTCTCTCTCAGAAAAAGGAAGGCTGAAATAGAAGTAAATTGAAGTTGTTGTAATAGTGGCGGTAGTAGTCATAGTAGCTGCATTTCTGCAATGTAATTATAGGTATTCCTATCATCCCATCATCATCATCAGCAGCAGCAACATCATCATCATCCTCACTGTCGTCGTCATTCCATCCAACATTTCCCTACCATTAACAATCACAGTATGCACAGTATAAATAGGATCATTATCCTATTTGATCCTCTCTAAGCTTAAATTATACATTTTATTTTTATACACATAGGTACATATATCTATATATTTAAGCATATTATACTCATCATCATCCCCATCATCACAGACCAACCGACCGTCCATGGTTTAGTAATGCAGTATAGCACGTGTCTTATAATAATAATAATAATCAAAAAGTTTTTGTCTCCCTTTTTTCACCCAAGCCGCAGCAGCAGCAGTACTTGTGTGTAACGGTAGCAGTAAACAGACAACAGACACTCGAGTAGAAGATCAATCTGTGCATTTTGCTCAAAAACCAAACCAGAAAAAAAAAATTGGTTATTGTGCAACGACGATGATGATGAGATGAAGAAGAGGACGACGGTAGTTTTGTTGGTGTGTAGAAGGTTCTTTTCATCTTTTGCCTTTGCCGAGATGATATTGCACTATGTCGTACTATGCACTAGTTTTAGGATCATGATGTTCTCTTCGTCCATGTTGAGGTGGTGGTAGATGGTGGCAGGTTTTTTTTACTCGTCGTGTGACAAAAGCTGTGTGATTTTTTTTTCTTTCTCAGAGCAAAGGAATAAAGAGTGAAGGTTGAAAGGATGCACCGCAGTAAGTAGTAATGTATGTATGTATTGTATTATAAATGTAGAGTAGCTAGTTGGGCTAGTATAGTGGAAGGCGTCGTTTACAATATATATTTTTTACGCTACCGAAAAAAAAATATTGTGAGATTTTTTTCATCATCTTTCTACTACTACTACTACTGCTGCTGCTATTAGAGAGTTTGCTGTCCCACTTGGGAAAGAGGATGTAGGTATTTTTACGTGAGATGAGAATGACGACGACGATGATGATGATGATGTTGTGTGTGGGAGAGTGAGGAGTGAGTAAAGAAAGTGGAGACCCATTATGAGGATTATTGGCTGATGACGTTATAAAAAGGGTAAGTGAGTAAACCTAAGAGTTCATCAATCATATTACACACACGTACTTTTGCTACTATACTGATACTTCTTATATTGGGCATATAGGTATATAGCAACCAGAAGAAAAAAGCCCTTGTAACTTGGTTACTCATTTTTCTTCTCATTTTTACTCTTCCTGGTCGAGTTTGAGTATCATCTTGTTTTTTCTTCTTCTTCTTAGAATATTGCATTTCTCAGATGTTGGGTTTGTCTTTTTTTTGGATCTCCTCGTCTTACCGGGAGAGAGAAAGAGAGAAAGAGAGGGAGAGAGGTGCATTCTTGTATATCAGCTGGGTGATGATAAGATAACGATCATTTTGTGGTTCATGATGATGACAATGCGTTCCCCATGAAAAATAAAATCGGGAAAAATGAAAACTTTGCCGCATTTCCCCTTCCATTAGCTTTCAGCATCCTCTCTCTCTCTCTCTCTGTCTGATGTCTGCGAAAAATAAACATGATCGTTGTTGTTTAATCCAGAAAAAAAACATGAAATTTAAATAAAAAAAAGTGACAATGACAATTAGCATTTAGTTCAAGTATACCTATGTTTGCAATGTTTATATACTGTCTACTTGCTATTATTGATTTTTTAATTCATATAATTTTGCAGTGTCTCACATCACCCCAAAATGCAAAACGTTGAAAAGAAACAGAAAAATATTTTCAACAAATGAGGGTACAAAAAACGTGTAGTGCATGAACAAACACTCATCCGTCACGTTATTAAAGCCGCTAGTAATTTTTCAAGTGCCATCCATATCCATCTATTTACAAGTAGAATTGTTTAACAATTCTTTTGTCATCAATTTACATGATTTGTTCCGCACCATAAAACTATAGTTGGATTTACTAGATGGCATATATTGAGAGGTATCATATTTCTGGTAATGAAAAACAAAGAATTATAAGATAACATGTTGATTAACAAAATTGGATTAATTCTATATATAAAAAAACAATAAATATACATGCATGAATGTATAGGTTGAAAATTTTTGAGTATTTATTTTTGTTTTGCGAACAAACATTGTACATATTATTGGACAACTAGGTATGTATACACACATACATACTTACATATTATACGCACATTCATTTGGGAAATTGTAAGTGAAGTGAAATGGAAAACGGAAGACACAACGGGTGGTAGTGCGGTGGTGGTGGTGGTGGCTATTTTTTTACTGACTTTATTGCAAGCATGTGACGTAATAGTAATGCAAAGCTTGTACATATTATTATTATTATTATTTTGTGTGTATATTTATCTGGGTACGTACTGGGAAGAGTGATGGAATTTTGGTTGTGTGTTCCATGTGGAACACTATAGCTCAGAGATCACCACCACTTCTATTACTACCACTGCTCCTTGTTGTAATATTTGTTGTTGAATAAAGAAAAGTTAACGGTATGAGCTTTTCTCTTTTTCATGTGCACAGCATCTTTTGCTGGTGGTGGCGATGTGGTAGTGGTAGTAGCGGTGACTGGATAGAAATTGGGGGGCCGATGCCGACGATGATGGTGATGATGATGATGATGATGCAATGATCATACATACATTATACAGTTAGGGTATGTTAAAGTAAAGCAGTGGCAGTGGTGGTGCTGTTGATGGAGGTGGTTGCTCTGTTAAAAGTAGGGAAGAAAGATGAGAAAGACAAAGGTTTCTCACAAGAAGAACCAGAAGACCATGTACTTTTTTTTGTACAAACATTGCATCGTAGCAGCACTACTTCAAAAACAACACAAGAATATCGTAATACTACAAACGACGGGATGAAAACCTACTGCTACGACAGCAGCAGCAGCAGCAGCAGCATCATCATCACAAAACCCTATATTGCTTATTTGCTGCAGTACTGAATTTCACATTCATTTTTCCCTTTTTCCATACAATACCGTTGTGGAGGCCTCTTCTCATCCCATTGCATTCTGTACAAGCATCCATAACATTGTCCACACTCACACACCACACGATTCAGCTTTTTCACTGTTCTTCTATCGCTTTGCTTCTACTTCTTCTTGGTTGTACATACATTTTTTTTGTGGGTATCATGATAAAAAGTCGGATGGATATCCAGTCCCCTCCTGATTTCTCTTTTGGACTACACGGGACAAGGAAGTGAGAGACGAAGGAAATAGAAGAAAAAAAAGTCACGACATTGCAAAACAACACAAGACATTGTTTAACATTGTCACAGTACACAAGAAAAAGTATGTATACATTTTTATGTACGATTTATATCGAGGAATAAAAAAACCACCCTTCATTTTTACCAGTTCAGTATTAACAAAATAGCAAAAAGATTTTTCTCTATCTATCTATCTATCTTGTGCATTAGCCGTTTTTACAATTAAATAGCACGATAGTATGCGTATATGCATTCGATATATTGTGGAAATTAATAGATAGATAAAAAGATACATACATTTTTTTTACCAGCTCATTCCATCACAAAAAAAATTACACAACGACGAAACGAGCGAATCTCCTTATTTTTCGCAGTCACTTCACTCGTTTTCCTACTCTGACTTGATCTGGTTGACTAGCAAAGAAAATAGGAAGAGACGGATATCATTGCCTTGTAAAAGAGCACTCGGCGGTGGTGGTGGTGGTGCTGTGATACAGTACACTTTTCTTCTACCAGCCAGCAAGGCAGACACACAGACTTACACACACTCTAATAAAAGCACCCATCAAAAAAGTCTTGCAAGATATTCAGCAGCAAGCAGTAGTAGTGGTGGAAGCAGTGGTGGTAAAGTAAAGTAGAAAGCAGCCCTCTCATCCTCTTTTTCACCAGAAATAAACACACAGAGAGAGAGAGTGTGTGAAAAAAACCTACCGACGGCCTGACCAGGCCAATCTGTATTTTCACCCTTGTTTTCATAAGTAAATGCTCAAGTTTATCTCTTCTTGTTGCGAAAAGAGCGAGAGAAAAACACTTTCCCCCATTTTCCCCTGTTTTTTGCCCTTGTTCCAGCAATCTTTTAAAAAACGACACAACTTTACACGATTTAGTTACTGTGTGTAATCATTTGCTGGGAAGAGAGAGAAACGAGGGAGGAAAAAGAACGAGCCGATTGACAAAAAAAAATAAAAAAAATAAGTTACATATATTTTCAAAGGGAAAATAAAACGTTAGCGTGTTTTCTACAACAAAAAAAGAGAGATAGAAAAAATTTGTTGGAAAGTAAGTGACAGTTCTTTCTGTGTTATTTTTTCTTATTGATTGAAGAAGAAAAAGAAAAAAATTATATTTTTCTGGTAGTGAGTAGGTAGATTAATTAACTTGTTTTCTGTCGTCTGTGTATTGAAATATAAATATATATACCTATCAAATATTTAACTAAACTGTTGTGCATTTTTGCACCTATAGAGGAAATAAAAACATTCCTAGATAAAAAAATATAAAATCCTTAATAATTTCTTGTTTCTTGCATTTTTGTATTTTGTTCTGTATTTTAAAATGAAATAGATACGATAATTTGCAATGTATTAACGCAAACACACTGTAAATTATTATTATTTTTTTATCAAGAACGATCATCATTATCATCATCATAAAATACCTGCTGTTTAACGAAACCTAATTTAATTTTTTTTTTGAAGTGGTACAAATTTTATGCATGTTGTTGATGATGGTAATGGTTGTGGTCTCAAACATCTAAAAAAAAATTTTTTTTTGAACAATATATAAAAAATAATATTATTAGTAACCAGTAACCACACTTAACAAGAATGTTTTAGCTTTTAGTACAAAAAAATAATATTTTTACTTGTGTAACCAATTCTTTAAAAAAAATTATTTGTGAGGCGTAAAAAATATATGTAAGGTTTATATGCAAAATGTAGTCCAACTCTATTAGTCGTCTCAATTTTTTTTCTCTCTCGCTAATGTTTTTTGTATGTATCCCCGTGCTGCTACTCTCGTTGTTGTTCATCTCGACAACAGTTGTAAAGAAGAAGAAAAAATATATCTGAAGTCGACTTTTTCCTACATCATTTTTCATCTTCCGGCAAAAATAAAAGATCAGAAAGTCAAGTCAACCAACCAGGCTCATCCTCAGTTTAAAGACGAAAGATAATACATATATTTAGCAGTGTTGTTGTGGAAGCTAAACAAAAAAACAATCTTCAATACTTCTAATAGCATAACATTTTGAAAATAAAATAAAATATTATTATTTGTGTGCCACTTTTATTCTGCACATGTCTCATTAGCAGACAAAATAGAATTTAAAAAAAGTAAAAATCTGAAACACATACAAGCTTAACAAAATATAAATACGTACATAAAGTTGGGTGGTAGTGGAAAGGAAACACTTTTGACTTTTTGTTAATGTGAACTTGAAGAAGAAAACAGGGTGCTGTGTTTTTTTTTGGTGTGTAAGTATATATACTTATGTGTATTTATATGTATGTATTTTTACTGTGACGAAGGTGGTGGTGGTGGTGGTGGTGGTAGTTGGTTGGTTTGAGAAAAAAAGAAGGAATTGTCAGTTGGCAAATGTTGGTGGTTGTGATGAGAGGTTGGAAGAGTAACATGCTCCCTTCCTACATATTATTATGTATCTCCTTCTCTCTAAACAAGTGACTTAAACAAACAAAAAAAAAGAAAGCAAAGAAAGACGGAAATTAATACATTCCATGTTTAACTGTTCTTTAAAAAAAATCTTAACAAGCAAAAATTGTTCAAAAAAAAAATAAGAACCTTTATTTTAAAAAAAACTGAATATTGTATTGACTATACTGTAACAAAAATCACCAACTGAACAAAGCTGATTAAAAAGATTGATAACATTTTAACAAAATATCGTCATCATCATTATCATCATCACTAGTTCATCTGCAAGTGCGGTATACCAAGTGGAAGTTAAATAAATAATAATAATATCAATAGCAAAAAAAATACGGAAGAAGTTAAGACACAAAGACAGATAGAAAGATCTATCAGAATAAAAAGACACGACACAACGTTTGATTAGTTGAGTGCTTTTCACATTACCAACTCAACTCAACAACCATACACGTACCATCCCTATTTCTATATTGCAGTAATAATGATAATACCGTAAACGTTCTCACACAAACACAAAATCACAATCAGTATTCTCATTCATTCACAGACAGAGAGATAGATGCAGAGAGATTCTGTATAAGATGTGTTTTTTTTATTCTATATGATTATGTATGTACGTAATATCAAATGAGTACACACACCTTGGTTGTTCTTATTTTTTTTCCTCCTCTACACACACAGTTTACCCTTCCTTTTTGTATAATAACCACTGCAACAACAAGCGTGATGATGATCACTCGATAAAATGGTACAAGTGACTCTAGATCTCTTTCATCTTTGAGAAAAGTGGTGTGTTACACACACACACACACACACACACAAGTACACAAATCCGAACACAAGAAAAACTACTGACATTGCACTGGCTCATTTCATGTTTGTAAGGTGACTAACTATATACCGAGTTGTACACACATGTTATAATATATACATATTATATGCATATATATGCTCACAATTTGTGTCGTGAAACTGATCAGTTGATTGGAAACGTCAGCATTGGAAATTTGTTCAGGGTCGTGCTCAACCTACTCACATAATTATATGTACACTCACAAAAAACAGATAAAGTATCGCAAATCATCATCTTAACAAACAACAACAACAGCAGCAGCAGAAATAATCATTTAATCAAAATTTTCAAGAAAACAAACAAACGGTGCTTCTATACTCTAATCATGAAACAAACAATGTATTTTGAACATTAAAAAATATATCAACGAATTTCACAAACTTTGCAGTCAAAAGTGTAAAAAAAAAAATTTACACACTTTTTTTTCTCTTCTTCTGGGGGACGAAAAAAAAGATGAGCATCCCTAATTGTGCGTGTGAGTGTGAGAGAGCAGAGGTATAAAAAAATAAATATAAAAAGGAAAGGGGTTGGTTTTTCCATCACAAAAATATACAAAAAAAACTATAATATTAGATGTGTGTATATATTACATGGTGTTGTTTTTTTTGTAAAGTTTAACAATTGTTTTGAGGAAGACACAAGTAAGATTAATCCCCATTCACTAATAATAAGCCAATTTGAAAGGCTCATTAGGTGAAAATAAGAGAGCACAGAGCAACAAGAGAGGGGGAAGTATTTTTTCTCTCTCTTTTTAAACGGATAGGGAGACTAGTAGCTAGTGTCTTTATTTTTTGATTGACTGTCAAGTTGCAAGTTGACTGGATTTTTTTTTGGTGGTGATGATGTATACGTATATATGAGTGTATAATAGGTATATACGTATGTGAGGGCTCATATCTTATTTATTACCACATCAACCATCACGTCAAGTCAAACAAAAAAAGAACAAATAAAGAAGGGAAGAAAAAAGAGAGACACTGACAGTGGTGAGGAGTGCAAAGTGAGCGGAGCTAAACAGTGGCAAAAAAAGTGAAAAGGGGAGACAATAGCAAAGCAGCAGCACACAAGAGAAAAAGAAAGCTAGGGAATTTAAGAAACTGCAAAAGAGTGCAGTGTGTGTGTGTGGTGAGCAGAAACAAGGGGTAATTTGAAACAAAAAGCATTTGAGCTAGAGTTGCTTTGAATGGGGTTGATTTTGCTCCGCGAGGCTGCTGAGATTTTCTAGTTTCTGAATTCCTGTTCTTCTCATGCTGCTGCTGCTGGGGGGATCCTGTGCTACCAGTTTTTTATATATTGTATCTCAAACAAAACGAGAGAAAGGCAGACTGTTAAACAATCGTAATATTTAGAAGAACAGAACAAGAAGAAAAACACAGGAGAACGAGGACGGGCTGGTTTTGAGTACAACTTTGTTTTTAAAAGTGAGAGGAAAGTCACGTAAAAGTTGACAGGTTTCCCAGGAGACTCATTTTCACACTGTACGTTTTCGAGAAGTGGTGTTCTGCCACTTACACAGCTTTGTGTTCTTGTCTCCCGTGTAAATACTCACTTAATAATGTGCGTTTGTCACAAACAATACTATGTGCAGTAGAAAGTATAATAATAGTAAATCGTCTTAATAGAAATCCCTGTGCGTACTTTTTATATCAAACAATTCCTTGTCTCAAAGCAAAAGAATCAACCCCTTTGTTTCAAAGAAGAAAGGTGCTCCGGTTTTTATCTACACTGTTTCCTGTTAATATTCCCGGCTCCACTTTCGTGCTAATCAATAAAGTAAATTAGTACACTCAATCTATTTACCACACTTTCAAATCCAGTAGAAACCTGGTTCTCACAACGAGTTACGAAGCCCCCTGCTACATTCAACCAGTCACCATGGTAAGCCAATAAAAAAACTAATAAAAAAATTATTGAAATTATTGAAATTGGTAGAGCACAAAGCAAACGCATCAAAATTTGTTTTTAAACACAAATAATTTTTTTTAAACTAAATCTTGAGCATAGTTTCCCTTGAACTTGAATTCGTGCGTTGGCACAATATTCTTCACAATTTTCTGATATATTTTCGCCTGGGTTGAAAAATCTACCAACGAAACAAACGTAGTACTACGAACTGGACTACGTTAACCACATTGTCCACCCCCACCAAAAATACATATTTTTTGCATCTTTTCGTACTTTACTTTTACTCACGTTCTAAAGTGTACATATATATTTTTTGTTTACTTGTTTGTTTGTAAGTATGCATATTATTTTTGGGACTTTTTTTCTTGTGCAAAAACAGGAAAAATTAAAACAGATTTTGCAGTAAATATAATGGGCTGACATGCAGAGAGAGAGTCATGTTACGAGTGTGGTGCCTATGTATGTAGTATTTTTTCATGGTTTTCAAGTTTACCCGCTTATTGTACTGATGATGTGTATGAGTGTATGGGGCTGGTGGTGGCGGTGGTGGCTTGTGTGTGCGATATGCAGCGTATCAAGATGATCATCAAAAACGCACTGTAATATTATAGTTTTCGTCTATTACTCCAGCCATGCAACTGTTTGTTTTCAATTTCAGAGCCAAAAAGGTTTTCTTTAATTTTTTGGCTTTGGCTACTGGAAATCAAGCCAAACACTTCTCCCTCTTTTTTTTTCTCTCACAGACACCGCGACTCTCTTCTTCTACTAGACTCTCTCTCTCTTTGGTATACTAAAATCTTATATAAAATTATATATAATGCATACATATGTACATATTCACCAGCCAGTAGTTGTACTGTTGCGGTAGCACAGTAAAAAAAATATCCCTATTTTTTAGTCGTCATCATCATCTGTGTGTGTGTATGCTCTTTTCCTATACTCATTTTTGCCTACCTTATAAAAACGGCGGCGGCGGCGGTGGTAGTGGTAGTGACGGCAGTGATAAGGTTGCCAAGCCGAAGGGCAATGTTAAAAAAAGGGAGAATAAAGGAAGATAGGAAATCAACCACGAAACAAGTGCCAGTAAAATCATATGTTGTTGGCCTCAGGAATTTTTCTTTTTTTTTCTTCTTCTTCTTACGCTGCTGCTCACATATATCCCCATTTTACCCCAACTTGAAGACGAAAAAAAAAGTCTTACAATTTTGCGGTAAACTGACCTGAGCCAACTTTTTTTTTCTCGGGTAGAAAAGTGGAAAGAGATGGAACTGTTTCAACAGTTATTATTGCGTCACCACACCGAGGAAAAAAATATTTGAGTCAAGTGTCGTTTTATTGGAACGCAACTTTAAAAACACCATTCATTTACGCATAAAACATATGTTTCTCTAAATAAATAAACGAATAAGCAAATAACCTTTCTAATTTTCATTCATTACTTGTGGAAATTATGCGTTTTGATTTCAACTCGAAACGAAAATAATTTTTTTGGGGGATTTTACGAATTATCTTGATTTATTACTATAAATTAGTTTACAAATTTTTATCAAAGTGTAGAAAATTCTAAAAATTTCACATTGTCATGAAATTTGAACATGCGAAAATACTCTCTTAACAAATCAGTGTCGTTAAAAAAATGCATGCCTATAAATATTTACTTCCGGGAATCGTTGAGTTACATACAATTTGAGATAACTCTTTCGCTAAACTTATACTTGACCTCCTTTTTATAGTTTGTATTTACTTAATTAATTGATTATTAAACAAGATATTTGGTTAGTTTGTATGTTTAGCACAAACAGCTTATTTTCTCATCCATTTTCATTTCAAATAATCCAAAAACTATCCTCATCATCCTTGTCATGAACAACATCTTCATTTTCCTTTACATGATTCATACGACATTATTATTATTATTATTTGTATAATTTTTTATGTTAAAATTCATTTCTACTTTTTATATTCATGTCTCTCTCTCTCTCTCCATAAAAAAATTTAACAATCCTTCCTACAACATTGATTTTCAAAACGTACTGCTGCTACTACACACACATCACCCATGTCGTCCATCATGTCTCCCAGCTTCATAATATAATATCAGCATAAATACTTGTGTTCCTACTGCATCTTGTTCTAAAAAGAAATGTTTAAATTCATGCTATGCTGATGAATACACATAAAAATGTTGAAAAGAAGAAAACAAAAATGGATTTTACTGAAAATAAGTAGTTATGTAAAGACGACGACTTTATGCTGTTTTTTTTGCTACTTTAAACATCCCATGTAAATAATGTAAAGAGAAGGACAGAGAGAGAGAGAGAGAGAATATACTCTCACAATCATACTTACTACACACGCATACATTTCACATTTTAAAACAGAGGGAGAGAAAGAGAGAGATAGTTGGAGGGGAGGATAAAAACCGAGAAAAAAAGGACAGTTATAAGTGCAAAAACGTTAAAAATGGCCCATCATGGAGCAAGTAGCAAGTGCACACCGTAATAAACTCTCTTCCGTTCCGGAGTATGTGTGTTTGTGTGTGTGTGTCTGTACCGTGCATTCATAGTGATAACTTGTTAGGAAAAAAAATAACAGTCATCCAGAGTAGTATAATATTGTAATCTTTGAATGAAAAAAAAAATGCATAAAGACGAGAAGAAAGAAGACACATCTTGTAATGCTTTAAATATATTTGTGTGTGTGTGTGTAGTAGTAGTTTTGTATGTGTATTACTTGCACTTTCACAATTTACAACTTTTCCACCATGCTCATACTATTACTACAACTACAACAATATAACCAACTAAACTACTACACACACTCTTTACTTTTTTTAATGCAATAATTATTCTACGGAAATACGGAAGAGGCATTTTGTGTACATTACTTTTACAACATAACAGCAGCAGCAGTAGCAGCAGAACAGAGTAAAAAAGTACATTTCTCTCATCTTTGAAATTCGGACTAGATAATAACAAGTAGATATATACACACACTAAACACACATACACACAGTCATTTATATAAATACATACAGTTTTACTTGACTGCATATTACTTTGTCCTCCTAAACATGCATAATATATTTAAATTGTGTAAAAAAAATCGTCCCTCTCTCTCTCTCTTGTCTTGAGTAAGTTAAGCTTAAGATTGTGCACCATATTATTATTATTATTATTATTATTATTATATTCCAAGGATACACACACACACATAAGTATATTGTAACTTTGCTTACTTTTTTTATGTGTGTTCCTTTTGAACTTACTTGTTCATCTGCTGTTCGCACAGTAAAAAATAGTAATAATATATATACTTATCTTTTTTACTTGTCGCGTTGTACTACTACTTGACTATCTCGTCATCCTCATCGACTATTTTTTTTATATTCATTCTCTCCTCTTCTTCGTCTTCTTTTAGTTTAAGTACACACACACGCTCTGTTTTGTCTTGGATTTTTTTTTCTCTCTCTCTCTCTGTAATGTTCTCATTCATATCATCATGTATTTTTAGAGGTTACTCCGTTCGTTGTAAGTTTTAAATACGTACGTATCCCCAGTACTTACTCTTTTTTTTGACTGAGAGAGTAAAAAAAAATCTCTGCAAAAAAAATATATATCTATTTTTTATACACAACTGTCGCCGTTCACTTCGCACATTTTCTACCAGTAGTAGTAGTAGTAGTAGAACTCTAAATACTCCTAGAGACTTTTTTAAAAAGATTATGTAACTAAATCTTATCTTATCCGTATAAGCATTTTTTTGTTTTAGAGTATGTAGGATATATAGAGAGAGAGAGTGAACGACATAATAACAAATTTGAATTTACAATATATATACACACGCGGTACTCACTGATGATGATCACGATCATAGTGGCGATGGAAGTCGGAACCATGAAGAAAGAAGAGAAATTCTTGTGTGTGTATGAGTTGCATGGTTTTTTTCCGGTTCTTGCACATATCACAGTCATAATCATCACCACCACCATAACGACGACAAGGATATTATGGTTTATACAACCACCCAACAAACGTTACACGTTTCCAATATCCTTGTTTCTGTTACGTCCAGATAGGTTTTAAAAATTTATTGGCGATAGGAGGATGCACCAATTTATAATTTAAATTATTTTTTAAATATATTTTTTTCGTGTTTGTGCTACTTCCGCCAAACAAATTGGTGTCATGTTATGAATATATATAGTACTCTTTATAGGGTGGAATAAAAAAACCTGCGGGTTTTAATGGGTTTTTTGGTTGTATATGGGATTAATGAGTGTATAACATACAGATCCACATTACGAGCTAGATACGCAGTTCCCTTATCTGTACAAAGATACAAAATAACTTTTGTTCTATTCATCTCTTGAATAAAAAACTCTTACTGTATTTCAATAAATTAGCCACTTGCAACCCAGAGGCATATATACATATACCTACACTAGTATTATTTTTATGCAATGAAAAGAGTACGTCAAAGGTCAGAATAAAAAATAAACTTGTTTCTCTTTCAATCACTTTTAAACTATTTCTTCTTTAAAAAAAACGTAGAATCTCCAATTTTCCAATTAAAACCCAATACCCATTAAATAAGGTGACCGGTTGGTCAAAATGAGTTTCCCACTGGGAACTAGGCACACGTCAACTCTAATAAACTAAAATAGAGTATAAACTGTACATACATTCCATACGAAAAAATAAATATTATGTTGGTTGCTTCAATGATGATTTTCTTATGATTCCCGCATCCATCCAATGATCCACATACAATAATAACGCACTTATTATCATGTAAATTTTTTACTACTGCCATTCTATAGAGAATATAGTTTATAAATGACTCTTTTTCCTATTCTCAAATAGAATTAGACACATATATGTATATCTTGAAAACAACAACTCGATGGGAAAGAGCAAAAGGCATCTAATTTTAGAAGAGGGATGCACGAATACAAACACACAACCAGAGAGACACACTCTACCTCCATTACTACTCCATATTATTATATAGGTACGGCATACGTGGTACTACTGCCTATTATTTTGAAGTTAGAAAAGAAAACAATACAAGCAGAATATGTACACAAACAACACACGTTGTTTTGCTCACGATTTACTTTGTTGGTTCTTGTTTGTATGTTTGGCTAAACTAAATAAAGAATATTTACATTAAGATTTAAGAACGCAATTACAAAACAAGCTTGCAAACAACAAATTATTATTTATTTAAATTAACTAAATAACATAATTATAAATTTTTCGTATATATTACCCACAAAAGCTTTAAATTTCATATATGTACCTTTTTTTATACTGCAATCCTTTTAAAAAAATCAATGCTTTCCTCATCATCGTCATCATAAGTAGCAGCGCACGCCGCACACACACATACACAGACACACGGACAGTTGGGTTTTTTTTTCTTGGCAACCACCAAATTTTTCACTGGAGCTGCATTAAAGTTTTGCGCCAAGTCGGTATAGGTATGCCAATTCTGCACACGAATATACTGAAGAGAGTATATAGTATGAACTATGAACAATGCAACAGCAGCAGCATAAAAAAAATTGCCATCATGTAAAAATTGCACTTTTTCTACAGATTTATGCACTTGTACAAAAAAAATGCCGATTTATGGATAAGTAATTTATTTGTTTTTTTAATTGAAATTAAAAACCTAATTAAAAATTATAATAAACCTTCTAGTAAAGATGTAATATACGAGCATCATTCATGCAATCACTTGTATTTCTTATCTCTGAGATATTAATTTTTGAGTTATTTTGACGGTGCAGAAATATTTTTTACTTTTATTTCGACATGTTTCTATTAGAATGACTTGACGGTGCGGATATTATTATCTGAGTTGGTACGTACGTGTTAGGCAACATCGTAAACGGATACATAAATATATAAATAAAGCCACAAGGGATTAACAGATGGATTTTATAACTAACATTCTTTGATGCTCGCAATAATGAACTTATTTAACAAAGAAAAATAATCAATACCAATTAATTGTTATAATGCGTTAGCTCAATTACCTGCATATTTAAATGCCATTTCAAAAGCATGGACATATGTACATAGGTACATAAAATGGATTTGCAATGTTTGAATAATTTGTGGCAGAACAATGTGTTATTAATGAGCATACCAACATTAAATTTTATTTTATTTTGGTAATTTGGTGTAAAGAGAACTTCTTGGAACTTGCTCATAAATTTTACTCTATCATCCATTCATATTATAAAATATTGCATTATGTATTGGTACATTGCACATATTTAGGTCGGTTTTAATTGAAACTTTGAATTTTGCGTATTCATAGCTTACCAATTCAGCCATGTGTGTACTCAAAAGTGTTACAAATTTATCCCACAAATAATTAATATGCAAAAGTCCACTATACTCCAATTCTATAAAAAAAATGCAAGGAATATATAATTTTTCATCAATAATTTTGACGTAGCATAAATATATATAAGTTGTCTGTAGATATGTGTTGTTGAAATGATAGGGAATATTGGTTTGTTGGTTAAAAAACAGAAAAACATATAATTCCTATTGATTTAAAAAAATATATACATAACACACAGAATACCTCGTGATTTTAGTAGTTTAAAAAAACATTTGTAAAAAAAATCAAAAAAAAAGTTCCAAGTAAAGGTTTTAACTTGTGATTTGTTTTCTTACATTTTTATTTGAAATCTGACAAGCTGTCCTGTTGAGTGGCGTGGTGATACACGACGTAAATACAACTCAACAGTTTTATTGTTTGTTTTACTTTGTTTTTTTTATACGCAACTACACACACACTCACTCATCATTATTATCTGGAATGATGATGATGATGATGATAACCCTTTGGTTCCCTCAATCATTCGTACCGAATATCCATAATATAATTTTTCTTTCTTATTATTAGTAAACACAACCATTGTTGTTGTCGTTGTTACTACAACCGTCGCGTCCTCGTAATAAGCATGCATTGTTGTGCATTACCATATTATTACATTATTTGTATAATGACAGCACAGCACAGCACCCTGTTTTTTTTGTTTTGTTTGTAACTGACCCCCAAAAGCGATGATTTTACACATTTTTATTATTTTCTGGATTTAACAAAGAGATTGGTGAAAACACACATGGGTTTTCAAGGAAAATCGGGAAAAATGGTATAATTGGCAGTCTGAATAAATTTATGTAACAATTCTTCATAGCATTCTTCTTATCCTTGCATTGTATTGAGAATCAAATGCGTAGTAAAAGATATATAAAATGTAATAAATTAATGTGATGTATGCAAAATCTCTAAATATTTTAATGCACAAAAACGGGCATATGTATTTAATATACACATATTTTCTTCTGCTTTGTTCTTTTTTTTTTCACTGCTGCTTTTTTTGTTTTCATGCTAACAATCTCATATATAAAAAGAATCCATCTCCTTTACACAAAAAAAGTATATATATTTTGATATCTATTTTTTTTATTTTCATTATAAAAAACCATTGCCAAAAATATACTTCTCAAGTTCAGTGACCCTGAACTTTACTAAATACATTATATAAATATAAATACATATTTTTTTAAATCAGTTTTAAAGACAAATCTAACAAGGAAACTACCTTATAACTACTGAGGTTATGCTGTACATCAACTAACGTCAGTAAAATATAAAATTAGCTAAATGCATCTCTGTAGATATCTTTCAGCTTTATTATTATTTTTTATATGGAAGATGATGATGATGATGATGATGATCATGGTGTTTATTAACAACTTGCAGCTCTGTATTATTACATATTTTTCTTTGTTGGGGGGAAAGGGAAAGATTTTACTTAACTTCCATTGAAAGATGAAAATCTTTCTTTAGAGGGCATAATATATGTAAGCAAAAGATGATAATTTTCTTGCTCGTCTCTACCACAAAATGGAATTTAATTATTATCACAGAAAAAAAAACTATTTTTTTTTCTCGGCTACATGAACACCTCTCTCTCTCCCTCTCTCTCTCTTTTTTTCTAGAGATAGCTTTGATAAAAGATTTGCTGCTATAAATAATGAAAAATGTATCATTTTTTATCATCTTACATCTTGACCATTATTATTATAAGTTTAGCAGTGTTTTTTTTCTTGTATTTTGTGAAGAGGATAATAACCATTTTTGAAGTGTTTATATAAATATGTATGACGTAAAAAAAGCTTTTCGTTGTACAAGGAATAAAAAAAGGAATAAAGGACTTGTATACATTTTTCTTCTTCTTTTTATTCCGTTTTTTTTTCTTGCTCTTGAATCGACAGTTGTACAAAATGTTGGGTTTCATCATCAATTAAAATACTTACATTACCTGTTGTTGTTTTTCAAAAAAAAAATGTATTAGTGAATTAGTATGTCTTCTTCTTTTTATTTAGCAACATTTAGTACTCAACACACGTCGTAAAAAAATTAGTAATGTGTGGCATGTATGTATATTTTTTCATATATTTTCTGCCAATAGTAGTAGTAATAACATGTTATATTTTAAAATTAGCTAAACATCATCATAATATTAGATAACGGAACTATGTACATGTATCAATTTACTGGGATTTTCGTTCTTGCTAAAAAAAGCTTGCTGCTTTATGCTGCACACAGCTTTATCTAGAGATTTCGCAGAAAGCTTTAGGCTCATTTATAATGAATGAATCAAAGTAAATAGTAAGTCAGCATAATAAAGAAAAGGAAGCATGTTTTTTTAGAAAGCTTTTTTTTGGTAGAACGAATGAATAATGAAACATTTCGAGAAAAAAGCTGTCGATGAAATGGCAGATGACATACAAACTTAAGATCTGAGTACGCTAAGCGCTGCTGATGAAAAACTCTAAAATACTCATTAAACAAATAATTAAAGTCACATGCTATTATAGTTACGTGTTATTAACGCCATATGACACTCTCATCATCACCAGGAAAGCTCTCAAAACTAGCTGCTTTTATAAAAGCATGATAATTTGATCAAATTTTT
>JAHZNC010004821.1:0-10276 GCA_027744095.1 Zhuqinia jingwanae | reverse complement strand
TATTACGCTACACCGGTTTAAAAAAAATCCATCTTTCTAACTGCGTATGTGCATATTGTGTAGAGTACTACACGACAAAACCGCATGCAAATGTATGATGGGTAGTTGCTGGAGCTGGTTACATCATGGATATTATTTAAGCATGATAAATTGTTTTGTACTAGATTGAAAAGCATTCGTTTTTATAAATGCAATGCATGAACGTTGCATGTTTTTCCTGCGAATGTAGGTATCGGCATGCATGGGTGAACGTATCTATGTTGTTGCTGCTTCCTGTTTTGCACGAATCATTTTATGAGGCATTTATGACATGAATGAACTCGTACAAACTGTTTGTCTTGCATAAAAGTAGGCGGACATAAAAAACAACATGACTCAATTGTTTTTTAAAAATATTTTGCACCAACGACGTTCATATGAGTATGCTTGAAGTTGTGTCGGCGGGTGTATATGATGTGCCAAACCAGTCTTTAGCACGATTTTTTAAACAGTCTATTCACTGGAGAGAATATCCAAAATACTCACTAGCTCATTACAAATATATAAATAGTTTGTGTCAAGTACTAATACATATAGCAAATATGATGTGTTTAAAATCAGCCTTACTGTGATATGTGATGTTCTTTGGAGTATTATAGCTAATCCCTGTAGATTGACCATCATCATTCACTCTAAAATATGTCCAGGTTCAAAAGAGAAAAAAACAACCCATCAAATGCAAAAAAAACTTCTATCTGATGAAATACATTTTTATGCTTCTTTTTTTATATCACACTGAATGATCCACATAACTAAATTCAAGATTTTAGCCAGTCGGAAAAATCCAATCCAATGAAACCAATACTTCAAACCAAATATATTTAACCAAAAACTTTGGTAGGCATACCTATGTAGGTACATATTTATTCAAAATTGTAATTAAGGTCATTACAAATAAATTACTCTTTGCTGCCAGTAATCTCAACATCTATATTATCTCAAAATTGTAAATAAATTTTTGTAGCAATTGTAGGAAATAGTATATTTATATCTAGGTTCTCAAAATAGTCACCCAAGATTATAAAAACAAAATCAGTCTGTGTTTAGCAAGCAAAGTGCTGCCGCAGTTTAAACGTTTCTTTTCAAAGTAGCAAGTCGCTTTCTCTGTTGATGACATAATAGCATTCCATATTATTCAAAAAAAGAAAATAGATGCTATACATGTTAATGTTTACAACATTTAGGAAACTAATGTGATAAGACGTGTTACAAATACATTATTATTCTGACTGACAGGAAGAGCACATCGACATGATTAACATATTATGTAAGTACACTTCCAAGTTTAATAACGCCTATTAAGTACATTGTGTGAAGGGGGGACACTAATTTTGAAAGCTGGCTAAAGTTAAGCATCCTTAACATTTGAACAACATTACAGTAAATATTATTGATTATTACATTTATGGTGTGGTGTCACACATGTTATAGTTATAAACAAAGTGCTGGACGGACTCTTCATTTTTTTGAAAAAATTCAATGGAAGAAATATATGTCATTATGAGTTATGTAAGATAAACATAAGAGCAATATTATTGAACTAGATAAAAATTGATGTTTCATAGTTTTAAAAAGATTTATGATATAAGTTATTGGTATTTGAAAGTTCTCTGTATATTTTTTACATAATGTCACAACAATGAACGATCCCGCATTGGTAAAACCATTTTCTTGTACTTGAAAAATTGTAGAAAAAAGATTAAGTGAAATTATGGCATATTATTATTATGTACATCCATCATCTCTGGTTTGGTTTTCCAGTCCACCCTTTTCCTCCTGCAAAAATAAAAAATAATATACGTTTGCATTTTTCTTTGAACATTTATTTTATCAATAAATTAATAATAATACGATAAACAATTCATATCATACCTAATTAGGTAATATCACGAAATCAATGTAGTTTACGCTTGGTGGACGACGACGACTTGTTGTCTCCCTGCAAGCTCATCCCTTTTGATTATAACATAACACGCATGTAGAACGCCCGGGATGAATCCCAAACACGTGAGCCCAATGTTAATGAGAAGGTCCACCCCGCAACCCCTCGCACAGAAAACGCCAAGTGGTGGAAATAGGATGGCGAAAAGGAACATGCAACAGTCCGCACAAGTCATTTTGACTAAACACACAAATAATAAGTACCCTTAAAAGTATACATAATTTAGGAGGATATTTGAAATGAAATACGCATAAATTATTTGCTAGCTTACCAATTTTATATTGTTTTCTTACTTCAAGGATTTAAAACGTGTAAGAATTATACACTTAATTTTGTTTCAACTTGGGGGAGTATCAGCTAGAGTCGCAACAGGGCTTGTTTCAGATGTACAGAAAAACTAAAACTGGAGCTGTTTTACTTGTCAAATTTAATCCAATCCTCTTTCTTTTGATACAATATTTCACTCATCGGCAATGACTTTGACTCATACACTAGAATGACTCATGGCGCATGGCACAACCCAAAATGTGCTTATAATTCTTTTGTCTGATTTGTTTCCTTCTTACATTAGTTAGATTGAAAAGCATAAAAAAACAAATTCACACCATAAAACTCACTTTTAGCTGCGTACGTTTTTTTATCTCTATGTATGCAAGTATGTACATAATGCACCTACCTACTTGCATTCACTTTCGGTTGAAGAATAATGTGGATATATACTTAGGTATATACTAATTTATTTACTAGTTGTGTTTGTTTGGAGCACTCACGTAGTATGTACTAATAGTCAACATTGCAATGAGCAAAAATCATTTCAATTCATATTATTACATTATTTATATTACAAAGGAAATTACATGGACATGATGACAAAACATTCCTATATGAGATCTCCCTGTCCTATATTTGCAAAGGTAGATACGTACGACATGCATACATACATTAATATTACAACAATATACTTGCACGAAATGTAATTTTGTAAAAAAAAAATGAAGGAAAAGCAACCTCAACAAGCACACGACAATAGTATAATCGCCTGCATGACATCATGTCTAGAGAGTACACAAGGCTAGAAAAAAAAATTCTACACTTACATACTTTGCTCTACTACTCGATACATAAGTAACAATGCATATTGCATGAGATTTTTTACTACTGCCCATTGCATTGCATTTCATGTCATGAATAATATCGCACGTACAGATCACATCACACATACCCACCCAACACCCAACCCAAATGTCCCTGCTACTACTATACAATCTCTCTGACAAATCTTTCAATACATTTTTAATAACCAGCCATGTATATTACATAGCTAGTTATATACCTGCCTAGGTAGACACTACGACCCCATAATAACACAAGCACTATTTAATTTGATCTGAAACTTTGGATTCATGGGATATGCCTTACCTTGCATTTGTGTATACGTATGTCTATGGTGTGTATTTTTGTAGTAAATTCTAGTCTTCACTCCAGTAAAGTAGCATTCTTTTGTTAAATTTATGACTGATTACGCTAATTGTAAATAAGGTATAGTAATAAAGATGAATTCTAGGAGGTTAATAATGATGATAAATCATGCAAGCTCTCGCATAATTGCGGTCTTGTACTTTGTCTTAAAGAATCGACAATCTCTCTCAATCTCTCTTGTATGTAATATTGTATACTATGCTACAATATTGAAATGTACATTATACGTGTATTGCCGATTTGCTTGCTTTATGCACTTTTTAAACCCTCAACAAATTGATTTAGAAAAATTTATGAAAACAGATACAACCACATTTAATCCCATATTCCATATCTACGATTGTATTATTGATAAATTTTCAGAGCAACAAGAATTTTTAATTTTTCAGAAAGATGAATAAAAATTTGGAAATAACAAAAGTTAGATACGATCAAATTTTTTATTAATAATTTTTCATGTCATGAATGAAATATACCTATTTGATACAACAATTTTTTCTTTGTAAAATTTCTTCGTTTTGTTTAAACTCGGAAACAAACTAGTTCACTACTGCGCATTCGCAGAATGACGCCTTTTTTTTTATTGAACTAGATATTAATTACCCATTTTGTAATTTAAACTTTAACACATCAACTATATGTTTATTTTATCATTCAATACAAATATTCGCTATTGTTTAATACTAGCATTAATACCATTTTATATACTTACAATTAATTGTGCAGGATACAAAAAATTGCTTGCGCGAATAACTCTAGAAAGTCACGAGTCTCATTCTTCACAATTTATAGTCATAAACTGTAAGTTGCATAACGTTTCTGATTTTGTTTTGTTGTTCTTGTTTTATTATGGATGTCACGTGGGGAAATATTCTATTATTAGCAAGGAAGATCCTTGGCAGTGTGACATCCAACACGCTGACCTGCAGGTCGGTTCATATTGTTGACAGGAATCTCAACTCGAAACAACTTTCCCTCCGGCATGCAGACACAGAGCTGATACTGCGATTCCTTTTTCCCATGAGTGGTATAGGTATAGCTTTGTCTTGTAACTCCTGAGTCTCTTACTAATGGCAAATCATGAACATTAAGGAAAATGCCATCTTTTCCATAAAGCACGATGCTCCCATTCACACTCTGTGAAAGTTAAAATTGCAAATTATGTATTTGTTAACTCATTCAGATAAGCATACACCTTTATATCTTAAAATCCCTAACGCTCTTAAAATGCATATAATTAGGGGATGTTCAAGTACCTTGAGATTAATGTCTTGATCCGCTTTCCACAGAAACTGCTTTCCTTCCATGTGCGTTCCCTCGCTCCCCCTGAGATATGTGAAAGATGTGGACTCAATTTGTAGCGTGGCATTCACTGCTGAAGTAACTCTATTTGTTTTTGCGACGCGAACATCCAACTTTTGAACCCCACGTGGAAGACCCAGGGTAGGCGTGTTCGTGGAAAACATTTCTCTCCCCTTTTTATCAACAACGCGAACACCGTTTACTCTTGTGATGTTGATAAGATTTTTTTCTACTGAAAGGGATGGTTGCAGTCCGTCACGAACCCAAAGATGGACTTCACCTCCACCCTCCCCAATAATTTCTACCGGGTTGTTATAAAAGCCTTGGATAATCCCGTCTCGTTTGTAAATTTCATCCAGGTCGGTATTACCAGAGAATTTCAAGTGGTTGGGAAGAAACTGAAAGAGGTAAATTTAAAGATTGACTTTATTAATGTGCTATTCATGTACTGTTCAAAAAGGGATTTTATATTCAAGTACCTCGATACTTTCCATTTGAAGACCAAGACGTAGAACTCCATATATGACAAATGTAAGCATTGAGTTTGCCACCACCAATAATGCCAAAACCCCCAAAAGGATCCAAAAGGCTAGAGACTCGCCCCAATATTTTTCCAAGGAATACGCCATTCCTTGAGAAACAACCAAATTGGAAGGCCGCCGTCCTGCCGCCAGCGAAGTTGAGACTCTACCTGTTCTCACGTCTTGTCTTTGCATTGTTCTCCCTTGGTTAATTGCTGTAGATGAAGAGGGCCCTGGATGTGGGTGGCTATCTGCTCCAAACCCGTTATTCACATTGCTATGTTGCTGCTGTATGTATGGTTGTTGGTGATAATGATAATGATCATCTAAAGTGTCCTGCTGTATCTCTGGACCATAGTTTGGCTGACCTGAGTAACTTCCTGCTGAAGCACTGCTAGTTGTCAAGTGCCTTTTAACTAATGTTTGATCTCGCAAAGACATTGCTCGGTATGGGTCGTACGCAAGATCTGGGATCGGGGATGATCGGACGCTGGAAATTGTTGAGGACATTGTGTTATTACTTATTTTTTAAACGTTTGCTTCCGTCTCTGACTGTACCATGATGATGCGAGCACAAGTTTTTATATCATTTTGGTTATTTGTTTATATTGTGTTGATGATGAGAAATTGAGCCGCCTCAGCGGAATTAAGGAACAAAACACAAGCACATACGTTAATTGCCTCTCTCTGATCCTTCTGTATTCACTACTCTTTTGAAGTATGTACGTGTGGAAGGGTGTGCAAAAATGATTATATATTGTGTATATGCACGATAAATTGGAAATGTTCCAAAAAAAACAAGTGTATTATTCACATCAACACTTTGTCCAATGTGTATAGAGTCTGTGTGAGCTGTGGAGTAGATTACTAATAGACAAGAAAGCGGAGTGAAAAGAATACATAAAGTGAAAACACTAGAGTGCAGTGTACCCGAGAAAGCATAATAGCATCGCATGGGGAGATGTTTCGTGTCCATTCAGCAAGGCAACACGGGTTTTACATGTATTGTAAAGCGTGTGAACGTCTGAGATGTGAGATGACGGACTGATATCACTAAAATTACCACACCGCTTTGTACACTAAAAGTTTTTATGGAAGAAATGTACCCATTTTGGTTTTCATCTATGACCGGTATTAGTATAGGTGTGGTGTAAGTTGTGAGTATATGAACATAGGTGAAAATGAAAGTTTTTACCTATCTCGACGCCCACATACATATAGTATATATTCATACGGAAACCAAAAGTGAAACTGATAGAAAGTTCATAGTTGTGGACTGATTGAGAAACACATTATACAGTGTATAGGTACTTAGGTACATACATAATGCGAACGTGGAAAAGTCAAGTCCAATTTAAAGTCAAGTGGCCTTTAAATGAAGTATATAAATTTATCATGATATTTATTCATACCAAATTAATTCATGTACTTCTGCTATGAATGATACTATAAATATATTCTTATGTATAGCTTGCATGCATTTGTAGTTGGCCATACCACTTCCGTCGATGCTGAAATAATTGACAGATAACAAGTTAAGAACTGATTAGTTTATAGGAAGTGGAACTCATTATACTAAACACAAAGATGGTTTACTTGCAATTAATAATTATTATTTGAACATTATATATATTACGAAACATCTTGATCACATTGAGTCTAATGTAGCCACTTCCGCAATTTCCGTTCCAACATCATTTACATAAGTGTATGCGCATTAAAGACCAGGATGACTTGAAAGAAGCAAGGGAAGGGACTTTTCAATAAAATGTTCATACCTTTCACCATGATTGTAAGCATTGTTCCGAGTGATATCAAGACAAGTCAAGCCAATAATAACATCAATTTGAGAACTCATAAATTTTCAGCTGTCCAAAATCCGAAATGTGGATTTGGTTGAGACATCAACCAAATGGATTGAATGTGGATTTACAAAGTAATCCTTCTTCAGAACGAAACTTTCCAACACATGGACATGTATTTACCTTGGAATTCTCAAATTTAGAGCGCAGTATTTTACATGCAAAGATGCATTCAAGTAGTAAATCACAATAATGAAGTGGAGTTGTTTTACGTTCAATGCTCCAATAATGTTTCAGCATTAGCTACATGTAATCTTCCCTATCAGTATAGCACAAACACAAGAGAATTTGTACCAAAAACCGAATTAAGTGTAATTTTCATTTTAGCCATAGCGTTTCTGTTATTTATTCCCAATTTTCCAGATAAAAAAGTATTGTTTCTTTATTTACACAAAGGGCATTTTTTAAATAAATTGTTACAATTTTATCTGAAATACTGTGTCTGTTGGCAATCGTAAATTTATGACAGTGATAAAATAAAAGTTTTATTCCACCCCCCCCCCCCCCCCAACAAAGGGAAANTGATAAAATAAAAGTTTTATTCCCCCCCCCCCCCCCACCCAACAAAGGGAAAACCCCCCAAATATTAGAGTAATTGTGTAAATAAGAAACAGTGCAAAGACTCATGAGAAGGAGCTCTCAATTTTGATATTTTCATATGATCGGTATTTTTTTACATGTTATTGTCACGGAAAATTGTAAACTCCTCACCAGTTTGGAAATCAAACGGTTGGATCAAAATATAAAAGCCAAATAATAACAATAATAATTATTTGGTATTATAGTGCATGGTCACATTGAAAGTAAAGAAAGCGACAATAGTTTTCAAGCGGAAACATGTTATACAAGCCCTGTTTATTGAAAGTACCCTCCTGACGCGACGTTTATTATAATGGTGCTATTGGGATTTGTTCGTTTGGGAATGTCACAATCACTCCTTCTGAAGAATTGTCTTCAAATGCCCCTGAGAAAATCCTGGAACTCTTCTGGTAAATAAACCCCTTTAATTTTTCCTCTTTCTCCGCAAAAGCCAATAAAAGTAATCATTTTGAGTTCCATCCAACTATATATATTATAGGTACACATAAAAAATGCCAGTTTTGATTTCTAACACTGTAATTTGCTCGACATCTTTGCGCTACTATGTGTCCAGTTTTAAAATTAACTTTCTTCAGGTCCCTCTGACTCAGGTCAGCTATACGCATTTATGTTACACACAAACAAATAAAGAGTGCGCAACATTAGCATTATTGTGCATGTATGGTATAGTATCGCAGCGATGTCGCTTATATAATGCCTTGATAGATAACATTATCGGTATTAGTATGTGGTACTAGTATAACATTCCGGTACTAGAAGTAGTATAGTAGTCTCAGTCAGAACAGAAGAACAAGACCGTCATTTATGAACAAGTATACTATTTTTTTTACCTATGCTAATATTGCCACACCATAATAACCACGTGTTTGTGTAGGAATTAGGAATAGGTTAGATTCTTCCCTTAACAATCCATTTAGTAAGATAGTTAGGTAACTGCTGTATTATTATACAAGGTGTAATTAATTTCACGTACAATACAAGATTATTATGTTCCACTGAATAATGAAAATTCGATTATCCGCAACTGCACAAATAAACTGTTGTTCTTTATTGAATTTATTTTGTGAAGGGAATTTTATTACCAGGAGATTCAACACATCTTGCAGCAAATTCAACCATACCCCATCATCATCCTCGGGCACCACTATTAGCAAAAGTTTTGATACCGTTTTCCGCTTCCTTTTTAACCGACAAAGTACTAAACTCAGCGGGGCCAACGCCAATATGGGATACTTTGTCATCGGGGTTAGTGGAGTAACATGTGGAGGTAAGACCACACTTACCAAACTTCTGCTTAGAAAGTTCCCATGGGCTCGTGTGATCCATCAAGACCACTATTTCTTCGATGATGACTACCCCAATCATATTCGTGTACCAGAGTCTGAAAATCATGTTAACTACGAAATACTTGAAGCTTTGGAGATGGAAAAAATGTACAAAGATGTGCAGGCCATTTTGGACGCCCCGCCACAATTTACTGTTCCAAAATCGACTGAGACAAAACCCTTCAATGATGATGTTGCAGGTGACAAAGCGGAAACACCCAATTTTGACGATTCCTTTCTGCAGCAAATTTCAGATATCAGTAAGGGCGAGAGCATTTATAAATAATTTTCAACAGGGTGCCAAACGGCTATATCCCAGTGGACTGGGGACCATACAGTACATGGGACTGTCGTTGGCACTAACAATTTTGTTATATTTGATTATCTTCATATATTTTTCATAATCATGATTGTCTTAATTTTCCCGCATTATTTATATGATTCACAGATTATGACGTCTCCAAATATAACACTGTACCCATTTTGATAATTGAGGGATTTACCATTTTTGCTTCAGAATACCTATACCAACAATGCGATTCTCGATTTTTCTGCTCATTGGACCAAGAAACTTGTCGAGAAAGGCGTGCGTTACGAACCTACTGTCCCCCCGACTCGGAAAATTATTTTGATACGGTGATATGGCCAGAATATCTAAAACATTATGATAGCCACATAGATGCGCGTTCCGGAATCACAGTTTTTGACGGGAACACAATAATAGAAGAGCTGTGGAAAGCTAGTGTTCAAATTATTACATGCCGCATTGAAGAAAAGTACAACAACGATAGTGCTAATAATTTGAAGGGTATTAGTTTATAAATTACGACGAGGAAATAGTCTACATGTCTATGTGCACTTGTGCAGTTTATGTAGTGGTGTGTGATGTACAAAAATTACACGACTTATCAATAAATGGGATAGAAAGTATGTAATCTTGGATATTTTTAGTTTACTTTAATGGTGACAATCAGTTTATAAAATCCTTAATACAAAATAATTTTATACGTTAATAAAAAATTACGAACAAGTACAAGTTAATTATTAAGTTGGTTTGCATAAAATATCTGCTACAATATGGTCCACATGAGGAGCAAACGACTTTATTTTAAATACTGCATTAACACTAACTGACCATTTTTCATTCGGATAAATATCACAGAATATACTTTGAAATTTATTTCTAGCGTATTGCGACCACTTAGA
>JAHZNC010004820.1:0-10215 GCA_027744095.1 Zhuqinia jingwanae | reverse complement strand
CCCACAGATACTGACTGTGATGAGTGTAATAAGGCTACCACCAGTCGAGTGGGCAAGTCGACATGCATTGAAGAAAAAACAGATCTTATTATTGATGATAGTACAATGAGGGGAAAAGACATTAACAGAAATGTCACCAAAAGTGGAGACATTCCTATCGATAAACTTGATGTTGGAGAAATAGGCCCTGCGCCGTGGGGTTGGGGGGATATTGATATACCAGAGGAGGATACGTCGGAAACAATTATTAAGCATTCCCATGAAAAGGCGCAGTAAATTAGTTTAAAATGCGATCGTACTATAGTAATTACTGATTAAATACTCTTACTTTACAGTTCACATACGTCAATATATATTTTAATGATGTTTTAAAAGATGGTTATCAAGAAGTGTAACATGTTTGTTCTAGTCTTGTTGATGTTCGTAATAGTTCAACGCTACAAATACCCGAGTTATAGTTCAAACTATTTTCATGCAATAAAATAGGTCCAACAAACTGACATAACGCAGAATTAGGTATTTAATAAAACATTAACATAATATCGCATATTATTATTCTATATTTGTTTTCATCCGGAAAATCATCCTATAAAATGTTATATCGCGGCTCTTCCCAATAATTTTATTACCTGTAAAAGCATATAGGTAATTTCATGAATCAAAAACATGAACGAGTTAAATTAATCATGCATTATTGGAACATGACAAATCAAAAAATTTGGAAGATTGAAGATCATTTTAACGAACATTTCCCTGCTGAACATTTTTAGCATGCGAAAAAGTGACAACGCAACGACTGGACTATCATGTGTCATGTATGTTGATGTAATCCAAGCTCTCTGCGACTACTACACATACAGCATATACCGAAACACATACCTAGTATGTTCAATGTTCGACTCTGCAGCGGTAAAAGATCAGATGACGATCGGCTGATGAAACAAAACAAAAACGAAAGATTTCATTACTTTCTTCTCAAGAAGAAAAATACACAAATTAGATAAAAGGAATTATATAAATTTATAATTTAGTAACTCAGATTTTTAGGGTTCGGAACTGAGTAGTTTACTGTTAAATATATGTAAATTTCTTATACTCGCCTGTACAAAAAGTAAGTAAGTGTACTGAACCTACCTACACGTTCTTTCTCTCTACAATGACTCAGGTTAGTGAAGACGAAGACTGGTTGGCAAATCATTTATCCCTGGGTAAAGATGGGTTAGTTTCAAACCCGTTAAATCCAGTACCTCAAGTGTTAAAGCATATGGAGGGCATCGACAAGTTGAAAAGGTCCTTAGGAAAGGAGCTATCAAATCCCGCATTTTCCCGTGACAAGTCCAGTAATTTGCCTCATCTTCTTTCAATTGTCAAAAGTATATGGCCAAATCACAGTTCTAAGGATGGAGGTGATAATAATAAAAGAAGTGGGCACAATGATATTTTACTAAAGTGTCCTTCAGCTGTGCTCAAACCTTTTGTTTATTCGGAGGGTAGAACTGGCAGGTTAGTAGTGGATATTGTATCTTGTGACGGTGATGTCTGGTACAAAATATCTGCACGAAATCCTAAAAGCCTTGCCCTTGTTGCGTCAGGTGAGGGCGGCTATGGAAAAAAGTCAATTTTGGACCATGCCATGGATTATCTTCAATGTGCAGAAGAAAATCCTTGCTTATTTAAATCTCCAAGGGTGGTTGTGATATTCACAAGTGGAATTAGTCTTCAGGTGGTGGCGGAATTAGAGGCGATTGGAGTTGAGGTTATTGGAAGAAGAATTGAAGACACAGAGTTGGGGGCTCATCCTAGAATTAAAGTGTTGCAGGAGTCCGATGCACAAGCTCTTCAGCAGACCCCGAAAGCGATAAATGTTTGTAAAGATCAAGAGGATCACGTTAATGATTCATGTGTGCTTAGATTTGTGAATCCTAGTTTGGAAGGGGTGGAACGGCTGAATTTAGACATATCCACTCTACTGGCATATTTGTCGAATTTATGTAATGGACATGCACATATCAACTTTAAAAAGAAAATACTATCGGACCAAGCTGACGCTGAAAGACTGAGACCACAGAAGCCAATTTTAGATGAAGTATTTCAGGGTGAGTTGACAAATCTGTCAATTGCACTAGAATATCTTGTTTTAGAATACACTCAAATCAAATTTACTGTTCTACATCATTTTGTTTTCAGGAAGGCAACTATTTTGCTGTGAAACTGCGCACAGGGAATTCCAAACTATTCTATCCACTGTCGGGGGCGAGGAAGAAAAGAATCGCGCAGCAAAATTCTTAAATGAGCGAGTGACTGTCGTTCCGGATCAAATAACAGAAAAGGGAGGTTTGCTAACAGTATCGGGAAATATAAAACAACGGTCTGTAATTATATTTTGCACTGGAGATGCTATTCAAGCAGTAACTGTAACTTCTAATTCTGGGTTTGTTCGATCGGCAAGGTCCCAGGTACTGGTTTACAATAATTATTATAATAATTTTTTAACTGAAATTTACTTTGGTTATGTAAACATACGAGTTTTATCTTTCAGGGAGTAGACTTTCCAGCCTTTGTCCACGAGTCAAGAGCGCTAACGGAACAAAAGGAAATGTCTCCAGAACATATTATACCTTAAAATGATTAAGTAATAATAAATAAATTTCCATTTAATACTGTGTAAAAAACAATAAACTAACAACAAATTTCAAATTGTGAAATTTTATTTGCTTGCTCTTCTTCATGAGTTGTATTTCGGTATATATATGTAATTAATTATATTGCCATATTTAAAGCGGAGTAGGTGAATGAAAGTTTATTTGGAATCATGCTCTGATGGTGAGCATATAATACTTGCACCAATAATTTAAAATTTTATTTGAATAATTAAATACATTTTTTTGCTTACTTAAGTTTAATGTTGTATTTAAGCAATTACATTATCGTTATTTTTCCGGTAATATTAGTTCCCCATCCTCGCTGTCAGTATCAGTTTTCTCTAGCGTTAGAGACTCGCTGACAATGCTGCCCATTACCTTGTCACCCTGTACCATAAGTCTGCCCCTTCTATTTAGAAAGGAGCGCTTTGTTAAATTTTGAGAGGTAGGCGTTATTGGCGTCGGAGTATCCACGTTCACATTTACTTTTCTCAACTTAATCGCAGATTTCCCTTCGATAACATTCAAGTCGTTATTTTTTGAAGAATCCTCTATTTTGTTCTGAGCGCTATTTTTATTCTTCACAAAATATTCATCCTTCTTATCGGCAGTTTCATTTAGTTCATCCAAGCATGACTCCTCTGCCTCGTCGGTTTCTGATTCCTCCGTAGTACCATTGTCGACGACACAATTTTCCTTCTCGGCATTATCATTTCCATTCTCATTGTTACCATTGTTACCATTACATTCAATCTTTTCGTCAGCAGCACTTTGTTCCTCCTCATCCTCGTCTTCTAGATTTTCACTTTCCTCATTCTCCATGTCATATTCCTCATATGAACTGCTCAATTCTTCCTTTTGTTCTGTTTGTTCAATATTTTTAATGTTATCTTCATTTATATTTTCTCCCTCAATATCTGCTTTCTCCTCGTCAATTTCAACTCCGTCATCCTCATCTGCTTCTTCTTCTTCTTCATCCGAACAAGAATTCGTTTCATTAGCAGCATATATTTCATTGTCCTTATTATTATCAATTTCAATTCCATCTGCACATTCATCCTCTGCAGCTACGCTCTCGCTCTCTTCATCTTCACTAACAATTTCTTCGTCTATTTCACCTTCGGACGTTCGTTTAATCCTATCATCATTATCATTGCAGTCGACTTCATTTTCACTACATTCCTCCTCACTTTCTTTTCTAGAGTCTTTTTCCACTTCAATCTTGTCGCTTTCGTTGCTATTGTCCTCGTCTGTTTGCGATGTTATGGACGGTCGCTTAATTATGAATGTTAGCGTTGGGACATTCTCATCTTCATCCACTCCATCATCATTATCTGCTGCCTGCTTTTTGTCCCCTGGATGTGCTTCTCCGGAGGAATTATTTTCTTTGTTTGCTACCTGAACCGTTTCTTCCTTTTCTTCCACGGCGTCTTCAAAGTCACTTTCATCTGTATCGATTTCTGCGTCACTCGGAGATCCTCTATAGCTCTCTGAAACTTCTATTTCGTCAGCCACAGCATTTTCGTCCTCGTCATCATCACCACCTTCTTGTTCCTCATCCTCTACGGAAATCTCTTCTTCCTCTATTATGGATATCTCATTTTCATATTCGCTTACTTCCTCTTCAACGCTAGCAACTCCTAAATTTCTTTCCTTACACACCTCATCATTATCTGCTACACAGCACATAAAATTCTGTTGTTTCCGCTTACATCATCATCATCATCATTTTCCTCACTATCATCACATCCCTCTTCTTCATTAACTACCTCCCTCTCACGTTCCACTTGTTTTCCATTTTCATTTTCCACTTTCGTTGACGTATTCATATTATTGGCATTCTTATTTTTCTTTTGTTGTTGTTGATCATCTATCACAGGCTTGCTATCAATTTCAGCTCCAATGACGGATACATGCCCACCACCTAATTCAATGAGTTTCTCAAGTGGCACCCTGATCGGTTTTGAAGGAGCAGGTACAGGTCCATATGTAACAACTGGATCCAGCTCAAGTACTGCTGTAACATCGTAAACATCTGGATCCATGTTGTGGCAAAAGGTGGCTGGGAGCCAGTTGCAAGTGCCACCCCCGTTGGAACTTGAGGTATTCTTTTCTTGTTGTTGTTGTTGTTGTTGTGGATTTTGCAAGGACAGGAAACTTTCAATGACTGAGCATACTCTTTGAACAGCTTTCACTTTTCGGTTACTATCACAAGCAGCGTCAGAGGATGATGATGATGGATGGGATTTGGATTGAAACTCTTGAATCAGCGCTTTATTCTCTTTCAGCACTTGTCTAAGTTTTGAACAAACAATAGACAGTTTTACAAGCTCTTCCAATCGCTGTAATTCAGGAAACGCCCTGGAGAATTCTTTAAAGTGCTTTGTGAGATCTCTACAAAATTCAGCTTCTGGGCTTAACTTCTGTGTACCACGCTTGGGATCTAGCGTCATCACCAAAGTGTTTGGTCTAATTTCCGTGCGCATTTCCCCTACTCGATAAGTTAATCTACTACTTTGCACTATGGGTAATTGATCATGATTCTCATGACCTTCCTCGTCATCTTCTTCGATTTCCTCAAACACCTCTACCATGTTCAACCTAAATTTCCCCATCGTTTCAGACTCAAACGGAGATTTTTCATTATTTTCCCTCCTCTCTGCTTTTCTCCAACCGATCGGCCTTGCTAAATACTGCAAGTGTTCATCCAATCGGGCAAGGAGACCTTCATCCGTTCGTCGCATCCAGAATGGTGTTTCTGATACACATTTCCAATCCACTTGCCAAGTAACATAGAAGCATGCTTACTCTGGTACATGTTGTCATTACAAAATCTGGAATCTGGGCTAACATTTTTTGTTGCTGTTGCTGACTATGTGCTTTGTTGTTTTGTCCTGCTAGTGTAAATCTGGCTTCTTTAAATGGATGAGAATTTAGTACACCTCCGTCCGGAGTTTCTAAACTGAATATCACTTTATCTAGTCCAGCTTTTGAGAGGGATACCACATCAAGAATGTCATACAAATCAAACAGTGTGTCCACCGGAAATGAAAGGTCCCTGCTCATTAGTAGCTCCACAGTACCAGACTCATAGTTGATGTGAAAGCCATCAATAGAGCGATACGATCTGAAAGGGTCCCTTAGTTTAAGAAGGCATTCCATTGTTGGAGAAAATCCATCCGGTTGAAGAGTTAGAATGGGCCACGTCATTTTACTTTGCACATCGCCCATTGTCCATCCTTTTAATGCGAGGAGCTCCTCCATTGCTTTCACCCTAGCTTGTGGAAAGTCGCTGAGGGTACTCCTTCCTTTCCATACTTCAACAAAGTGTGTGTACGCATGTAAATGCTTGGGGATCAAAGGCGACTGATGCTTTTGTCTTACTTTGTCTGCACAAAACTGACTGAGAAAGGAATTACCTAAAGTTTCGACGTATACGAGGTCGGAACAGTTGAGCGTAGGAATGCTTGCCAAAGGCTCAACCTTGGGGAAATTTACAACATTTTGAAAGAATTTTGAAATTACGTGAGCTTCCGACTTTCGAATGAGATCTTTTTTGTTTTGACTACTAGTGCTATTTTTATTAGTATTGTCTTCCGCCTCGCGTTGGCTTTTAGCCTTGTCGTTGTTGTCATCTTCGTCGTCAGACGTGGGTAGTGATGATTCATCCTCATTTTCCTTGCCTTCATGATTATTATTGTCATTTTTCTTGGCAAGTTGCAAGGCTTTTGAGAGTTTTTCATGGGAACTCAACAAGATACTCAGCATGTGCTTGTGCGTCAGTCCGTGATGAATGGTGTGCTGAAGCTTCTTGTCCACCCTGAGCAAATTCTCAGCCATGAGCATAATTGCATTACGGTAAGCGTATAGTTTTCCAATTTCTTCAGGCTTGGCATTGTCGTCCATTGCACGGAGAAAGTGAGATGCGGCCATTACAATGGGCCCTGGGTGCATTGGCAGGGGAAGTGCTTTGAGAAGATCTACGTAAGCTAATGCGGCGCTAAGTTGGTCCATCTGCCCATCCTGTTGACCGGACTGTATGGCTTCTTGGTTTCTGTCGAGGGTTACCATTGGTGTATTGGCTGGCGGTGGAGGAGGTGCATCCATTTGCTCCTCATCGGGAGGAGGAGGAGGGGGAATTTTATCAGGATCCGCTTGGATTTTGGAGACACTATCTTTGTAGCCATAGTCCATTTTGGGGGCGACATCAGTAAATATAAGAGATCGTCTTTTGTCACTGGAGAACTCGTCCACGTTGGGATATTCTTTCTTTAGAAGGGATTCTTGTAATTCGTGGACTTCCTGTTGAACTTGAGCAACAACAGCCTCATGAAATTGAATATCTTGAACTAGTTTCGAGACACATGGAAGAACACGATGCATGACCTCGGGAGCTGTGAGTAAAGCGTTTTGATAGTCTTTCATGGCATCAAGCCAAGCCTCATTAACCTTATGCACAGTTCCCGACAGGAGAAGGAATATAGCAGATTTATGGCTTGGTTCTGGGGGTTGAGGCGGGGGTGCAGGTATTTCCTCTTTTATATTCTCATCATCCGCCTCTTTATTCCCTTCCTCATCCCCCTCCGTTTTCTCGGGAGGTGGGGGAGGTGGAGGGCGAGGTCTGATTTCCTCTAAATATTCTTGGGCTGTGGAAAGCGTCCGTTTATTCAAATGCAGCAGAACGTCAGTTAACATTTCAAAGTCATTTGTCTCTTGGGCTCTTTCCAACATCAACCTTGTCACCTGACATGCTTCTTTTGTCACCGCACAAATTTCTTCATATGCTTCATCCTCTGGCAAGTAGTGAACCCCAGCCAAGATCAACTTTTGGGATTTCAAATTAACTGTTGCTTTTCTCAGGTACTGAATAGTGGCACGATGAATCCAGTATCCCGGTGATTCTTCAAACACATCGGGCCAGGTGCTCACAATAATTCTAAATCCCTCCAAAGCATTCCCTCCCAAATCCTGTATTATTTCAATCAGCTCTTCCAGCTCTGCATTGTACATTTCATTTTTACAAGTATCACTAAAGCACTGGCGAGATCTTTTCCGCAGCACCTGCAGCAGCGCTTTCACTCTTGTTGCGTAAAATATTCCTGAATATATTCCTGCACTTTCCGCATCCACTTTCTTCAGTGCTCTTGCTTTGTTCAGCAATTGGAAAAGGTTTCCTTTATTCAAATGATACTCAATTGCTGCATGATGAGCTCCATTTTGTGTAAAAATGTCAGCCAAATCCTCCCACGCACCTGCCCCATCGCATCCAGACAGCAAAAAACAAAAATGCGCTAGCACAGCATCACCCATTCCTCTGATTGTCATTCCTAACTGGAACCAATCCCCTTTACTTTTATTTCCACTTTCCACAGCCAACATTGTCCACAACATGGCCATCTCAAATTGCTCTTGTGTCAGAGCATCTTGTATCATCTGCTCCCATTCCGAAGACTCAAAGTTTAGCACATTCCTCATGGCCATTCCTAGGCACATTATTTCTTGAACATCATCTTGCATTATTAGTTCATTCATTCTGCTCATCATTTGCTCAACGGTCTGATCCCGATTCTCTACAACCCATATCAAATTTTGGATTAGGGAACGCCGTGAAAATGCATTTTGTGCACTGGTGAAGCTTGCATTGCTACCCTTTGACGTAGAGCATTCCAACATTGCTTCCAGCTTAGAAATTACATTTGCTGAAGTTGAGACGCTGGTAGTAGTACCTTCATCACTATTTGATTCAGAGTCAGAAGACGGTGGACGAGGGTTAAAATCACATTGTTTTATGGATATTTGCAGCTTGCTTATCCAGTTTGGAAATCATTGACCATTCCGGGGATCCCCAGATGCCTAACAGCCTCGTGGGTAGATATCTGAAAAAAGAAGCAATTTCGATGCATCTTAATTCATAATTGGATTAGACAATAAATTGCTATAAATCAAATCATGCCTAACAAACCAAATAATGCAGATTAAGTTTACCTACAATTCTGAAGATTTTTCTTTAATTGTAAAACATTTTTTACCTGAGTTCCCAGTCAAACATGCTCTGTCCAATGAGCCTTTGGAAGTACATGTTCAAAGCCGCAATCCCCTGCTGGTCCGAAAAGAACATTGCCCTATACGGATTTATAACGGAATCCCAATGATGAGTCTCCGTAACATATCTCTTGTCACACACTGGGCAATAGTAGTAATTTTGCTGGTTCTGCTGTTGTTTTGTCAGAAACTTTCGTTGTATTCCCCGCTGACCTTCTTCGCTCGCATCATTTTCCCCTTCCCCACCATCATCAACATCCTCATTCATAACTTGAGCCATGATTTGTGAGAAGCAATTAAAGTAATTGTCACTCAGCTCACTGGCGCACTCTTCATACTCACTCGTCCAGTTGGTGATGCTGTCCAAGAGCTGTCGAGACATTTGCTGGTGGCCCACATCATAGCATATGTATCCAGCTGGTATGAACTTTTCTTCTTGTGCGTTGTATTCTTTTGAGGAGCTCCTCTCTACATCATACCTTGCTCGCAACGCTTTATTTGAGAGGATCCGGTGTGCTTCAATGGTCAAGTAGCATTGCTCTGTGTCTTCCTCCGGACCCATTTTGTCCAGGTGCACTTGCAAAATCTTTTTACGGAATGCTTTCGTGATTTCCTCCGGGGTGGCCGTGGACGGAACACCCAGGAGGGCGTAGTAGTTAACGCCAGGCTTTCCCACTTTCATTGAATCCTTCATTTTTTTCCGCTTTTCTCTGATAACAACTTTATTTACGACAATGAATGTGCTCCACTTGGGTTGTTTTAATTAAAAAGTACAGAGCCTCGTTGCACGATCCTATGTTCTTTTGCTTGGATAATATTTTAATTATTCCAGACTTGACTGGTGTGTATTTGATACAGGGCATTTGCTAGTGCCATGATGATGACTCTCACACTCTTAATGAGCCTTTCTTATCAAGCCACACCATAGCCTTCACATTTTTTACTTTGGATCACTGGCCAATTCAAGTTGTTGGCTTGTTTGTGTTTATTACCATCTAGGCGGAAAGAGGACATTAGCACAAGAGAATGGTACAGGAACACCCACTACGACTACACAACGCGAATTTGACTTGATCACTCTGATCACCATCATCATCATTACAAACAAGAACAACACGTACATACATTATAAAAAAAAGCTATAATAAAACACACCGGCAACAACTAGCAACCACCACACACGGGAATGATCCAAACAGAAGACAAAATCTAGAAGTCAGTACAAATGTGTGAGCAGCTGAATAATATGATTTTCTCTTTTTACTCTCCCGTAAAAAGAATAGGTTTTGTTGGGTGACGATGATACAATGGTGTTGGCTGATACTGGCTTTTTGATAATGAAGTAATTAAATAGGAGTAGCTATCAGCAATGAAAGTTCATTAGACCACCACCGACTACTCATGTGAAAGGCGGACTGCAGATAACAAAGTAGCAATAGGACAACTAGTAGCAACCAGAACATTATTTGCATTTGACGATGAAAGCGAGGGGAAAGAGTAGTTGACTGTACAGCGATAAGCAACACTATTC
>JAHZNC010004819.1:0-19707 GCA_027744095.1 Zhuqinia jingwanae | reverse complement strand
CTAATGATGACCTCAGATACTACGCAAAAGCTTTCACATCTATAACAAAAACAAAACAAGAGGGAAACTACATGATAATGATATATATGTTCTTCTACCTGGATAACTCAAATGACACAAGGGTATACAAAAGAGCTTTGTCATCAATGCAACACCGAAGCTTGAGCTGAAGTGATTTATGCGTTTCTGATTTCGTACAACGAAAAAAAAACTTGCACATTAACTTATGACTTACAAATGCCTATATGTAGTTGTAGTTGTGGGGCGTCATGTTCACTGGAATTGCCGTTAAACAAAAAAAACACGCATGGAGCCACAGACAAAATAATAAATATACAGGTACCTATAATTAAATGTAAGTGACAGAGAAGAAGTTCCGCATTACTTAAATTAAAAGTCAAGACTGCTAGCAAACAAACGACATTACAAAACCAAACCAATATTTTGTTAAAACAATCCAATAAATTGAAGCATGGAAAGAAGAAATAAATTATTGATTTCGTAAAAGTAAAAGCTTTTTTTGAGCTTAATTTTATCTTGCGACTTTTTACGTTAAGGCATGATGAAAGGTGATACGGTGAAACTCTGCGAGGGTAATTGAATTATGTTTCCAACTGAAAAGCTAACGTCCCAAATATACGTTTGAATAAAAGGGTCGTTCATCTTGCTGACATGTGAAGGTAGCGTTTGTTCGTTTTAATCCAGACCACCGTGAAGATAATAAAAGGAACAACGGCTGGCTAATAAGGGGTAATCATTAATCAAAGGAGAAGAGCATAAAGGAAACTGGTGCTGCTGGATTCAACAAACTCTCTTCGCTTTTATTAAATAGCTTGGTTGCATGAACCATCTACCATCTCATTATCATCACATTGTTTGCCTTCTGCTCAAAATACCTAATCATACCAGATCATTGATCAGTGATCATGATACTTTACTGCAAATCCTGCAAATGCCACATAATATACATGTATACTATCAACAGAACACTAACCAGCCATCTAGGCATCTATCCAAGAATATAAGTTGAAAGCTTATATGATGGATGAGAAGTTCTCATTGAGAAGTAATGACGAGCTACATCAATGGAAATGAGAAGTATGTATGTAGAAAAACAAAAAGTGTGTATGCCAGCAACATATGAGGTGAAATTAGGAAAGCAAAACAGACTAAATTTATTTTCATTCATGTGACCATTAAAACAGAAATGGCTACTAAAAGTATAGCTACCCACAAGTAATGGGTATATAGCTAGTCAAAAAAATGTACAAGCATCGATGTTGAATTAATTACGCCCACCCACATGACTATACTAAGAACCAATGCAGTTATTATAATAATTAGTACCGCATGGTGCGAAATAATCAATTTGTTATCTGCATTTTCCGAATTTCAAGAAGCGGATAAGCGTGAAAAAAAACAATTCGACCTGCTATACTTGTCAAACTAGTACTAACACATGTAATAAATGTTTTGTGAGCTACCTATAAGCTTGCGTAATATGACATGTAGTACGTAACGTGCAACATAATATGAAGATGAATCTATTGAAGAGGGAAACCAAAGTGTAACAATAGATTTGCCCATGACAAAGTAGCAGGCAATTAATTTCCCCCATTTTGACATGCATTGTTTTAAACAAAATGGATATAGACAATTCAATGGGGTATCGTCCTGTGCATAATTTCGGTTCGTATGGAGAGTCACGTATTTCTGTAATGTAAGACACCGTAGTAAATAAATTAAGTCTAGAGAAATGCTCTATGTAACGTTGGTTTATTGTGTAGCGTAATTTTTGTCCACCATTTCCATTTAAGTTAGCACTAGTTTTCGATACAAAAATTGAATTAAGCCATGTGCATGTGTGTGACCATGAATTTGCCACTTGGTTTTGTGGGGTGTTAAGAGAAAGTTATTATTTCATTGTATTTTATTTTAATGACTTAAAAAAAACCAGTTTTTTACATAGGTAGATACTTTTCACCAAAATGCACCTTTTTTAAACGCACTCAGTTCGCCACTTACTTTTATTTATTGCACCTCCAACCCATTTCTTGTCTGACCTTATTTTTGACTTGCTATTATTGCAGGTTCCACTTTCCACTAGGCCGTTTGCAGTGAGCGTCCTATTCCGATACAAAATCCAACATTTTCAAGTGGAAATAGTTCCGGTGAGTTTTATATATTTATACCAAACTCTTTATGTATTTCTTCGACACTCTTGCTGCAGTATGTACATAAATTTATAAAAGAAAGTAAACTACGTAATTTGCCGCACTAAATTACATGCACAATACGTAATTTATATATAAGTACATAAATTTTATCATTTTTACAAATGTGGAGAACGTTTTCTTTTGAAATTATGAGCATTACTGTAGTTGTGTTTAATATGTTATCAACAAAAGGTCATAAGTCGGAAGTTTAGCTACTTTCAAAATTGTTTCACTGTTCAATATGTCGAGAGCTGAAATAAATAGGTAATGACCCCCAACAAATTGAACTTCCAGCTAAGCGTTTAGACACTACCAATTTGGAAAGTATTTTCCACTGGAACGTGAAATAAGTAATAATAATGTTGTGCTCCATTTTAACGTAAAGTCCTGTATATAGCTAAAAATAGTCAAATTTCACACCGTTAAGATTTTAAGATATTGGCTGTAAACATGAATGACGGCAGTATGCAAATGATGTTTTTTTTAAATGAGAGGACGTTTTAAGGAAATGTTTAATCGAAATACCAGACATTTTTCTTTACCTTTTTGATGTTCAAATATATATGCATGACCAAACGGAAGACGATAACTACTTAAGTAGCTTTCCATAGCCTAGAATTACTTTTCCATCAAAGTCCATATTTCATTTCAGTGAGTCAAAACCATAACGAAGCAATAATGCTAAAAACTGAATGCAATTCAAGGGTAAGCTATAAAAGGCTTCCACATTTTAATGGATTTTTGCATTACTTTCCTGGTCTGATGAGACCCTAAGCCAATCAGGGCGCAGCGTATGAGTCATTTTCCACATGTAAAAGTACGCTAAACTGGTCAAATCGGCTGAAAAATTAATAAAATAATTTAAGCTTCTTCTTTAATACCTTTTTAAACGTCCTCCAAAGGAAAATAAGGAGAAACGCTGACAGAGTTATTTCTTCATCTACACATAGAGCCTAAACCGATTATTGTTAAAAGTACTATTTATTAAGAAATATAGTCAAATTATAATACTACTTTAGAACTCGCATGAGTTTTAAAAACAGTTTTACTTTTCTATACTCCCCAATTGTCAATTATCAAAGTAAGTAACATGCCTACTTTGTACTTTTACTCCAAACTCTCATTACGAGAAGTGGAATACAAGCTCGTTCATTGTAATTTATATGGACGTTTTCTTGAAAGTGAAATTACTGTTTAAAAAAAACTATCAATGAAATTTTTAAAGGACATACTTAAGTAAACATGGCATAGCATGATAGCATGAATGAGTCATGACCCCATGAGAAAGAAAACGTACATATTCATATAAAGTTCAAACTATGTAAACAGGGAATGTGCAAGCAAAGTATTTATACTTTTTTCAAGCCAAGTGCAAGTCAACAAACATGTAATCCCGAAATTCAATTTATTTTACTGAACACTTTATGATATTTTGTCAGACCTAACGGCATGATTTATTCAGTAGACTATTTATATCCGCTCATGTATGTACCAACTATACTCGGCAAATATTTTTTGTTTTGGGTTGGGTAATAAATAAGCACACTTGAATAGATGTATTATGTATATTTATTTATGTATGTATACATATATCCGGTTTTTGCTTGCAATACATTTTCTTTGAACCGTGCTTGATTTGTTATTGAAATTTACAATTTATTCTCATATAAAAGATGTTTAAATTTTTTGTAGAATATCTATCGCGTACCACGACAGTTTTATTTCTGGTAAATGTAACAAGGGGAAACTTATAATACGTAAGAATGCACATGCACATTGAAATCAGTACTACTGATTCAGTAGGGATATTTTTTAATAACAAGCTGAAATGTATAGCATATTTGCACGTCCGACTCTGTACTTTTTTTGTACCAGGTCAACAAATTGTTGGAAAAGTGCAGCTGAGCCACACTCTTCTTACAGATCAACATAGAAAATTTGTTTTCGTATGTGGTTGGAAGAATATAACATATATTACCTATGCATATTATATGTATATAATATCATCATCATTCCTGTACAGTAGCAATGTAAATAATACACATTTCGCAATTTCCTTTACTTCTGCTGACAACTATAGCCATTTCCTACATTACCTACATGCTTGAATTTATAGAAAAATGGAAAGAAAACATGCGTGCTTATTTTCCTGTTTTCTCACACGACATTAATAACTTTGTGTCTGGTATACGCTGTTCAATGTTGAATGTCTGAGAGTTGTCTTTTCTTTAGCTCATCATCAGCTAGGCTCGATCAGGTAATCGCAGCGATCATTATCATCATATCATATCATCATCATCAACACCTACAGCAGCAGCATATGGACTGCTCACATTGTCATCAATACATTGTGCTCAAGTGCCGCGTGACTGATATCACAAAAAAAACTTCTTGTGTTACTCAAGTGAGAAAACTAGTCACGCATACAGCGAAGCTTGATGATGAGTTTTTGAACTTGTCTTTTTTTTCTAGCAGCAAAGCAACCTGCTGAAAACAAGATCAAGCTTCTCAAATGGACTTTTTGGGTCAGGTCTACTCTATATGTCATTTTGTGAGTTTCAATGTCATCATCCTGGCATGTTTTGGCAGTTGCAGAAATTATTATTGTGTTTTTACATAAGCTGTCTCATATTGCCTCTTCCTATGTTCAGGGGATAAATTATTTTATTAGCATTGATGAAAGAAAGGGCAAATGGGGCTAAACCGGAATTGGCCTGAATCCACTCTTTTCTTTATTGCTGATCTTCTTCTCTTTCTTTTTAGCCAGAACGGAACTTGAGAAAACGAAAAATGAAAATTGATGGAATATTATCAGGAACTTCCTCCAAGAGTTTTATGAATATTAAGAATATCATTAACTCTGATAGACAAGAAAAATGGTTTGGATATAGAAAATGAAATATTTGAATGTGAAAAAATATGGTATAAAATATATAAAATGTTAAATCATAATCTTTATTCATTGAAAACTTTTCTTGTAAATACAACAAAATATTTAAATATAATCAAAAAATACGATACAACACTTTCACATTAATATGCTTGGGGCGTATACATTCCATTCCATATAGCTGTATCTAATGTACAGCCACAGTTTTACCCGGTTTAAGGGTACATATTCATGTATGCTAAATGATTGATCGCTTTTCCAGACATAAATATTAAATACATATGTATATATTCACCATCCATCTTCATTCACAACAACGGATGGTTTTTAAATTTTTTTTACCATGTTATGGAAAAAAACTGCAGATGAACCAATTTATTCATATATATTTATGTGTACGATCGTTTTTAAGATAGGGTGGGACACGTTCAAAGTGCTTATGTAGGTGCATATGGTACCAAATAGTACCAAAACTTTATATTTCATGCTTAATATCATGGGGGAACTAGCATATTTAAAAAAATAAATGGAAAGTGTTTTTCCCTTTGAATAGATTCATACGCCTTGGGTGCAACGTTGTCTCCAAAACACTGTAGTAGCTTGGCAGGAAGCCATCCCAATTTTCAGTGACAAACGATACTGCAGCAAGAGGGCACAGTTTTTGCCTATTAAGAAATCTGCAAGCGCTTTACAAAGTCATCATGTAGAGAGAGATATGCCATGAAATATTTCCGAGTTACCGAAAAGGTCAGTTTAGCAGCAGGAAATCGGTAAAAAAAAAGGGCTTCAGTCAGGGTCCATAATAGTTTGTGGTGGTAGTGCTAAGTTTTTTTAGTACGTTTTCTTTTACAAATGCTTTTATTTGCCCCTCGTATTCCATGTTCGTTTTTTTTTTGGACAAGTCATCTACAACTGGCAATGTGATTTTGTTTAGTGTGCTATTATCAAGGGAAACTTTGTTTATAGGGCCTTCGAAGCTCAGTAGTACAGAGTAGAGTGGTGAAGTGCGTGACGGATCGTATGGTACATTTAATACACGTAAAATATATTCTCTAAAAGGAAAAGTGAATCCTGTCATGAGAGACTATAGAGATGCAAGGCGCAGTTTTAGGTTATCAGGTTGACTGACGATAATATTCTAAAGGGAAACTTACGTGATAGGATGGTACGTATCTACGTGGTATCACTCGAGAAAGTTTTATCTCTGACATCCTGTCTCAAGATAGTATTTTGGAAATTAATCTACAGGGAGCGAGGGACGCATTTATTTGCTGGTGGAACAGACGACGAGTGACGTAGCACGTGGTAAAAAAAAGCGGTCATTCTTTTAGGAATGCATTTCTTTCTCTCTTGAAAACAGGGAAAAGGATGGTTTTCTGTATTATGTAAATAAAACAAAACGAAGATGCGGAAAAAGTCCTATCAATATACCTAAGTGCATTAAGAGTTGGTAATATTACGTAGCATTTGCACGAAACTAAAAACTGGGGCAGGTTCCTCCGTCTTGACTTAATCTTCTGTTGGTAGTAGAAGAAGGGAGAACAAGATAAGAATATAGGCTGATGTTGAATGTGTTTAAAAAAAAAGTTTACAAAAAAAGTTCTCCACATTTTATATTTTGTAGAAAACAAGTGTATGTGTAAGCCCAGCATGTATTGAGTTCATTCATACAGATACAAACTTATAGGTAGGTATTAATGAAGTACAAAAAAGTAATAGTGGGTCTAAAAGCATATTAAGAAGGTGAAATATTTAATTATAAAAGTTTTTCCTAAAATGTCAGCATGGCATAGTATCTAATTCCTTCCTGTGCTGTATACCAAATTGTTTGGAACTCCGCAGGTGGTAGCTAGTAATTGTTTTACGCTGTTCATTATCAATTCAAACAGATGTTGGTCTACGCCACTACGCCGCCTACACTTTTCATATGTTGTACTAACCTCGTTTGCACACTAGATTATACAAAATATTCTAATAATAAACTATTTTTATTTATTTATCACCAAGCGTGTTTGAACTGCCACGCTCTTAAGAGACAACTTTTTTTGTCAACAAGTGGGTGTAAATTTTTTCGTGGAAATACCTCAGTAAACACGACTCTTGAGTAATCGTAAAAGTGATATTTTAATATTTTCTAATGGAATGATTAGAGTGCATGTGGGTGAATCGGGTGAGTCGAATGCTCAAGTTATGTATTTGCTGGGCTAAATGATAAATATGTTATTACTAATACGAACACGTATCTCGGTCATCGTCCCTAGGCTATGTATGTAGCAAGTAAAGATTTTTTTTAATCTACGCTTTCTGTGGGAGGGACGCTTTGGAAATACATTAAAAGTAACACATTACATTACAGTAGTGACGCGGCATCAAATGACAATAATAAATAATAATGACGTCATCACTCATTCAATTTCAATCAAACCAGTAAACTGGAATGCTTTCCAACCAAACCAAAAGTTTCCTTTTCTTTGTGCATCCAGAAAGATATCTAATCAATTATTTTAAAAGAATGGAAGCACAGATAAAAAATGCATAGGTATTACTATTCGTATGGCGATTTAGTCCGTTCACTCTTTGACCAAAACGCTGTAGCAGAGAACGTCTTGTGTGGGTGTAAAATCCCTTTCAATAACCATTATCTACCACCTTTTCACCACAAAAAATAATGCCAAAGTAATAACAGCAGGAGGGAATTTCATAATAAAACCCAAACTTCCTAATTTTCATACCTTCTGGGAAGATAAAATCACTCCATTCTCACGGGCAGCCTACGAAACAAATTAAAAGGATATTAACACTTTCTTTAGCAATCATTTCCCATTTAGCTAGCTTCTCTTGTCATCTCCTTCTTTCCTGTGTGCCACTCATTTAGCGTGACTCTGCGAGTCAGGTCAGCAAATAAAACAAATGGAAATCTTGCCTGGAGGAAGAAGCCGGAAGAATTTCCAAAAGCACCAATTAATATAATTGATCAAAGAATCGGAACAAACATTAGGCCACAATGAGAGTGTTATATATGAGGCACATCTCGTACATAAATTCATCCTGTTTCACTCATTCCTTTTCAACCAGTCATCATCATCATCATATTTATCCAATGAATCCTATTTGTAGTATCTTTAGGTAATCCCTTGCTTTCATTTCCAAAAAAAACACAGTGGGAGCAGACAATTATTGGACCAAATCTGGCTTCAGCAAGGCTAAACACATTTCATTATTGGGTAACTGTTGTAATCCATTTTACCACAAGCCACATTAGGTTTATTGCTTGTTTTAGCAAGAACATAGCTTAATGAATTGGCAGCGTTTCCACTAAATCAATCTTTTTTTGTCTTAATTGTAAGTGGTTCGTACAGATATGCATCAGGATGAAATTTTTATTTACGTGTACATACCTACAAAAGTAGCAAATATTTATACCTACATACATACAACGTGCTATGACTATGACGCATTTTAAAATAACTTTTAAATCAACAAAACGATTTTCCTCAATTGCAGATTTTGGACATTAATGCTTACACACGACGGAGCAACTCAATTAGTAAACTGGCATTCATTTTGTTTTCATTGCCAGCTGCCACCCAGTTTTAAACAAGTGTTTTCACACTAATTACTTAATGGTATCATCACCCAAGATGAGCTGTGTCGCGATGTGATGATAGTGTAATGGTAGTAGTAGTAGAATTTGCAATAAAAGTGTGTAAAATGAGCTTTAAATTGTACGGTAGGTATTTATTGCGTGTAATGTATATGTAATGTGTTGACTGCTCTAGTATAATAGTGAGTGGTATCAAAATGGCAGAAAAGTTGCCGGATGCCAACATTGTGATTATGTAGATTATAGTATAAAAAAACAATTTGCCTACGCATGCAATCGATACAATGTCCTATTGTGCCTATATCCCCCACTCAATAAGTTGATATAGACAATGTTTGCATTTTAGGATAAGATTTTTTTTGTTGTATTCTTGCATGTCGTTTCTCTACTTAAGACTCTATAAGCTTTATTGCTGTAAAAACAAATGCTCTAAAAAATAACATCTTCATTTAAAATTTTTGACATTATTATGTACACAGCTGCATGTGTAAATCAGGCTTGACTTGATTTACTACCATAAACCCTTTGTGTATTCCATAAACTTTTTAAAAATCCAGTTTTTTTTGCATAAAAAGGAAAAATACATTACTGAAAAATTAATTAAATGTTATAAATCTGTATCGTGAAATATAACAATACAAACTAAAAGATTGATAACTAGATAAATCAGGAACCCATTTTTATACTTGTTTCATTATTTTAAAATCCCAATTGTGTGAGATTACTGACAACTGAGGAGCGGTTAGGACACACTCGCGTGTAATTTCTAAATATTCAAATCAATAATTTGCAAATTGCATCCATTTGTAAATTTTGCATTTTAAGCGTGTTTACATCTAGTCAAAAAACCATTTCATTTTGTAAATATCTAATTTAAATTACAAGTCAATACATTCCTACATTGATCATCACTTATTCATTCATTCTTTGTTATTATCGGAAGTAAATTGTCCTTTTATTTTTATACCTGGTTATTTTATAAGTCATACGTCATGATAACCTTGCACTTTATTTACACACTCGTATAAATTCTTATTTCATATTTGGCATTGCTCTACTCGCTGAGTCTTTTCCGAAAGGGGAAACCAGAAGTTACTCGTCGTAAAGTATCTTGCTTTCAAATGGCTCCTGTAAATCAGACGACTGTACTTATTTACAGCATATTCTTTAATACTTCATAAATGGAGATTATACGTAAAGGGAAGTAAATATCTTTCTTTATGAAATTCCATTTAAGTTAATAATGAAAATATATAAAATGCAAATATCCTACCATTATATATACACCAGCTACCTCAGCCCTTGTCTTATATCTGATAATAATTGTAAAATGTAAACAATATTATTATTGTTTGAATGATTATTATAGGTATATAAAATCATCATCTCACTGTTCCTTATTTGTATTATTTGTGTTAAAATATCTGACTTGTATATTGCTGACTTTCAACTTTTGCACTTGAGCTATAGACTCCAATTATTATTTGTAATTAAATAAAATGCATTCATAAAGATACTATGTGACTGCATAAACATGTTATTTGTGCATGTACAATGTCATCATTATGATCCGAGGGACGGTAATTTATGAAATCACTTTATTCCAACAATCCGCACCAACAACATAGGATCCCAATGCCACACTTTTCCACATCTTGTCCTCCAGCTCCAAATGACAAAATACGATTAAACAAATCCCTATCAATAGGATGTGATATGCGGTACATATTTTAATAAAAATATATCAATCTTTTAAAAGGGCAAATATCACTCCGTCACTCCATATCTTACAAGATTCAGTTAATTAATAACAAGTTGAAGTTCAATTTCATCATGATCACAGACGATAATAATACCTTTCTTAACCTTAAAATGAAAATGAGTCATGCCTTTTTATAGTTCAAAATTAATTTTTTCCTTATAACTTGTGCAACAACATGGTTGCTCTTTTCATGCAAGGTACGCTGCTTTGTGTAGTATGCAAACAAGTGTGAAATGCATTATGTTATGATGATGGCGATGATGATGATGATGACCAATAAACAAGTTTACCTTTATTTTTACTGATGGTACAAACATAAATACATAGGTGAACAGCAATAATTGCAAATCCTTTTTTTGCACACTCTTAAAATACTCGCACATGAAGCTCATCATGATCATCATATTATCTTGATCATTTGGTAAATATTAATAATAATTATGTGCCGGTTGTTTAGTTTTTTTTTGGTTCATTTTGGCAGCATGACATGCGATCACTGAACAAAGCGTCTATGAACAGACTGCCACTTGTTTGCAGTTTTCATTTCAAAGAATTGTACACTGCATGTTTTATTTATTTATTGCCAATAAACTAAACTGTGTGAGGCTATAAAGTATCAAAGTATTATAAATGGAAAAGCTACTAGGACAAAATGCTACTTTGTCCCTTTTTCTAGTTTCCTCCTCACACAGTTCAGCATTCATATTATTGTATGTTATAAAAAGTGACAGTATATATAATATGCAATGCATATTATTAGCACGTCTAAAAGAATTCACTTTGAGCTATAAGTAGTAGTAAATGATTTTTGTATTTTGGGAGCTATGTCGTAGGTACATAATATACTATACACATTTTGGTTGGGAAAGATGATGATGATCTTGGCACATTACCACAGTCTGCTAGTTTTCTCTCTCTCTACATGTTGCTGCGGTGCATTAGTTTGTAGTTGCATGTCACGAAAAAAAAAGTGTTGCAAGTTTACTTACACATATTACCACCACAGTGGTTGTTGTAGTAAGAACGGTTTCAACCAAATATTTTGGCATTACTTCTGACAGACTTGCAAGAGATAAAAAAAAGAGAGCGTAAATAGGGTACGCGAACTTGTTTAGTTTTCATATTTCTTAAATCCAGACAGTGACTATGTGCATACTTTCAGTCAATTCACATTTTTACTTTCTACACACTATACCAGCAAGAAGAATTACTGCGCCAAGCTAACTGATATTACTCATGCAGAAACTTACAATCAGAAAATTTTGTTCCAGAATTACACTTCTTCATTGAACGTCTTTTTTTATTTCGTAAAAAGTGGCACAGTGCCTTCATGGGCCCGCTTACGCAATTCTACGTGTAGATAAAGTTATTTCTTTGGAACACTTTTCCATTGTAAAAAGAATAGGGTGTGTTAAAGAAAGAAGGAGAGAGAGCTCGTAGCAGTAACACAATTTTTTAAAAATAATACCACATTATAGTGCATAATAATATGCGTTCATTGAGATGTAAATTTTGAAATACAAAGTTTGTAAGGAAACTGATAAGGGAAACTGCAGACTCAAAACCAATTTTTTGTTGGGTAATTTGAGCATTAAAGTGGTGTGGATGATATCAAGTACGCTGTCAAGATGGAAGGAGGAAATCAATAATATCAATGTGTACTACACTTTGCACGTTTTTATAGTCACTCTAACATATTAGTACATACATACATTTTTCAGGAGACTTTTCAAGACTCTGGAGACAAAAAAAAGTTCACAAGTGAAGTGTTTATGTAATGCATGTGAAATAATAATGTACATATCTTTAAAGTACCTAAATGTGTTCAATAATGTGCAGCGTCATATATGCCTCCTAACCTACATACAACAGTGCATAGTATATTACACTCATTGTAAGTGCAACGAAGGGTTGACTAGTAGTCTATGTATTGTATATACTCTGATTTCTTTTGTTCTGGCAATAACAAAGAAAGAAAGGAGTGATGATAATGACTGGGTTGGAGACGATAGCATACCAGGAATATTTTCGCCTATGATATTCTGTGTGTAGTGCGCAACGTTTTAACTTCAATGAGCCTACGGAGTAGTAGTTGTAAGTAGACATGTATATAATATTATGATATGTTTTCAAATTTTTATTGATTGGCAGCATACGCACGGCTTCATGCACTTCGTTGACAGAGTAGTGTACGAAGAAAAACTGACAGCTTGTAGTGATGAGCGAATAACCAGCTTTTATTGTACAAACTTTGGGAGATGAACAAGAAAAGACTTCAGCAGTTTTTTTTTGAAAGAAGAGAGAAGCGGAAAGCCCAACTTTGGAAATCAAAGAAGTTGTGTTTTCTTCCAAAAGCTTTAAGTTGTCTAACAGCAAAAAAAAAATTGTATAAAGAGCTATTGAAAGACTGATCCAAATCTGTCATCAAAAGTATTTTACAGGCGAAGCAGAAGCTGAACGTATTATTTCCTTACGTACACAATACAATGTACTTTCACATGAGTGATCACAACGAAAATCTGTAATTATCGTACTCATCATCATTCCCATCAAATAGACAGAAAAAAAATTGAAGTGAATGACTCTGATTGTTATTTGAGAAGAGTTTGCTCTAATACTTTCGTACTACGCATTATTTTAACGGATGTGTAGAAGAAAGGAGTCAAAATGTATAGCCATCATCATCATCATGTACTGTGCATGTATATTGTGTATAGTAAAAAACAAATGTACACATCTACTATATTCCTAGTCAATTGAATTTTCTCCAAACTTTTATTTCGGCGAATCGACTAATAGACAACTTTTTTTGTGCCAATGACAAATTAATTCTCTTTTGTAAAGAAAAAAAAGGCTTGTCAAAGATTTGGTCTTTGGAGGCTGAAAATTGTTCGCTTAATTTTTTTAGTACTTTTTCCTTTTGGTTTTTATTAGATTGATTTTTTATAGTAGTTTTGGGAGCTTATTAAGGTTCATTCAAAAGTAAAGTGAGATATAGGAGCAGTGATAAAATAATACAAAGTCATATCAATCGACGTAAACTGTAAGGCACTGTCTGTGTCATCAAGATAGTTTGCGACTTTACATTCGATAATGTGAACAAATTAAATGTGATTACTGCGTTTACGTGAGCCCATAGCACAAAACTAAGTGTGTTGTTTTGTACCCGTGTTTTCTTTGAAGGAGTTGGCAATTTACGCGAGTCGTAACCTCCAACTTTCGAAGTCATTGTGTTTAGGCGTTCAAATGATTTTTCTGACCTTGTACAAATCAATTTAGAAGCTTACGTTTTTATGTAGCGCAAAGGCGAGAAAGTTTCTGGAACTGGAAAGGTTGACCCGATGAGAAGTTTCTGTAATTAGTGCAGAGCAATAGTGTGAATCGTATATTAACAAGAAATCGTCATAATACCCAATAAGTTCGTTGGTGCATGCACACTACAAAGTAAAAAAATGCATGACTTACTGTAGTTAGTATTACAATTAATGAAAATGAAATCTGTAGTTAGATTCAGGCAGTCTTATTCCATGTATGTATACAATTCTACTGTATCGATGTGGAGAGATTTTATGCTAATATCATAGAATGGTTTGTTAAGTCGGACAACAGCCGTGCACTGCGTGGTGGTACAAGGTAACTTTTGCTCGCTGGTCTGCGAACAAGGGCTCCTTAAATTAAAGTTGTCCTTAGGCATTTTTCTTTGATGGTGTGTAAATAGTATGTTTACACGAAGATTTAAAAATGTATACCTATTTATTAATATTGCACATATCCACAGAACAGTAAACGTCCCCAATCTTCATTCATCTAAATTACTCGTCCGATCTTAGTACATTTTTCCTTGTTGTTAGATTACGAAGCATGTACATACATTCACATAATGTAGACGAATTACTACAAAGAGGATATTTTTTGCTGCAAAACAAATTTGCTATTATTGCAAGATCTCCTTTTCTCCACAGCACGATGTTCTTTCATCATGATAAAAAAAACAAGTAGCTAGCAGGGAGAGATTTACGGCGGTTATTTACTCAACTGAGCATAATTATATTTATTTAGGGTTCCTTATTTTGTAATTTTTTGGGACGACGAGAGAGAAATATCACATTTCATTATTTTTTTTTCTGTTGGCTTCACAAGAACTGTTTACTAACTATAAAGCTTCTATGAACATCCTTGGTTTGCTGGCTACAACAGAAGTAGGTATGTGACCACATAATATGTGGCACATATATTCATACTACATGACCGCAAACCGCAATCTATTTTCATATTATACAACAGCATGAAGAAGTTTAGGACGAAGTAAAAATTTCCAGAGAAATGTTTAAAAAGCTAAAATTGTGAAAAGATTTGTAAAATAAAGTTACGGTGGTAATAAAAGTGTGTCAACTCCCGTGTTCTGTTTTTTTGTGTGAAAACTCTCCAAAATTTACAATTGAAATATTGACGACCGGGCACAGCTCCTTTTCAAAGGACACTACATATTTAAGCATATACTGTTACAGTACTGTGCACAATTCTCAGATTTGCTTTCCATTCAACTTGATTGATGACAGCTTTTCTCCCAAACTGGGATCTAAAGTAAAGTAAGGATGTGGAGTTGAGGATTTTTTACCATTACATCAACATTGCCATATGGTACACTTGTCAGCCTACTTTCACTTATACCAACCACCTGGTAGATTGGAAAAGAAGATGGATGAATCTGTTCTGTTGTATCAAAGTTTCATAGCCTGAATTTGTTGGACAAGGTGATAAATTATTGTCCATTTTTGAATACACAAAATCACTTAAGTACACGTTAACTTGAATGACTTGTGTGTGTAGTGTGTGTATGCCGTGTATTTTATCAGCCGTACACTGTACGGATGATAAAATGAAGTATTAAAGTCGACCTCTCTCATGTTGCTGATCTGATACATTGGAATATTAAAAACGAGATATTTTCTCTAGAATCAAGAAATTAATTTAAAAAATTCATAGGCTTGAGTAAAATACATTTTATACATCCGCTAATCCTTGAAAAATAACTTACAATTTTTCTCAAGACGTTTTCATGTTCAGAAGTTCAGACAGAATCGATTCACCTTGCAATTTATTGAGTCAGTTAAAGCCTATGAATCAAAATTGACATGTACATAAGTTTAAAACTATAACAAAAATATTTTACATATTATATGTAGGTATTCATACATAAATACCTAACTTAATATTGAATATTGAAGGTGCGTGGAAGTCAACATTCAACCATTCAAGTATCTAAGTGGTTGGCTGATGGGCTTCCATGATAGTTATTACAAAATTCTCTCGTTGAATGGCCAGGGATGCATTACAAGCGTTTAAGAAGACGTTTAGATATCTAATCCGGTTTTTCATCAATAATAAACTCAATTAAATGGTGTTGAATGTTGAATAAGCTGTAACATTATCCATTAAGCCAATCTAATAATAAATATAAACTACATAAAAGTATTTTATTGCCCCATATTGTTATAGCCTCTCTCTCTCTCTCTCTCTCTCTTTACATGATATATGATCTCATTTTGGCTCAAACATTAGTTTTAACGACTCGGAGTTGTACAGCCTTATTTTTTATTTATACAACATATAATAAAGTCGTTAGTGCATATTACTCTCTTTCCCTGACAGTTTGGGATGGTCAACAGTTTGGTTGAAGTTATGAAGCACATTTTTTTAAAAAAAATTTGGCCTAAATTGTTGACTTTGTCATAACCATAATGTTGACTTAAAGTTAAAACGATTGTATTTTAGAAAAGACGTCCCTTGCTATGCTAAGTAAACTATATATAAAGTATGATATTATTCTTGCTGACTACTTCTCTGCAATAGTGAGGCATGGTGAAAGTATATATACATGAGTGTATGAACATGACACTTGTGCCCTTTAAGGCTTCAGTTTCTTATTTTTCTTGAGTAATAGACCTCGTGTGCGTGGTTGCAACCTATTTACCACCCACATTTGTCTCTCTTTCTCTAGAATGGAGAGTGCATTAGTCACGGATCAACAGTAAATATGTACGTTTCTCTGGATTTTATCCCTCTTTCTATCCTCTCCACCGAACCTTTTCAGAAGCAACGTGTGAAAGTAAAGATGTCCAGAAATGCCACAGGAAAAACTTGGCCACAACGCTATAAGAGCAAACGTTATGAAAATAATTCTCAAATGTTGACTGCACAATGCACACTCAAGAAAATGACCAAAATGTTTGGGGACAATGATGCTCATATTGTTTGTATGTGCCCGGAAAATCAAGTTTATCTTCACCACCTCAAATCCTTAGCTCAGCTTTTTTACAGTTCATTGAATTAGTGTGGAAAGCTTTCAAAAAAAAAAACACTCCAACAATAAAATGAATAAGGGAGTACCATGCCCCCAAAAAAATGTGCGCTGAATTTTAGTTTCTCGTAATACGTAGCTTAGAGAGAAAAGACAGGAAACCAGGAAGGTGTGAAGGCTGTTGAGTTTTACTGGGCGCAGTGAACTTTCAAATTATTCTGGTCGTTGTAGAACGTGAAATCCAGCCAGACTGCTAAACTAACTATAAGGCCATTTTTATTGTGTTGTTGTGGTAAGGTATCTCGAGCTTGTCCAATGTGTAGTGAATTTTGATAAGAGATGTTCTTTTTCACTTGAAATACTGAGGACCTAGAAAATGAAACACATGTGTACAGGGCACAGCAAGGTGAGACAAGAAAAGTAAATAAACTGATGGAAAATTCATGTTGATGAATTTTTTTTACACATCTTGTCAAAATTTTATCGCGCCATTTATGTGCATACCTATGTAAGTTATTTATTTTATGCCTTTTGAGGCTTTTTTTTGCAGTAAACTTATTTCTTGTACCCGTGCAGTTTATTTCTGTTGAGCAGATTTTTATGCATTTGTCAGTGTCAGCAGATGCGTCCATTCTTTATGAGAAAGCATTCCACACGTCAATATGATTTATATATAATGATCTCGAATTCATCATCAAATATGTGTTAAGCACTGATAAGAGCAAAGCTCACGCGTTTAATATTTATTGTCAATACCATTTCATTGGCTTTGACAACATATTTACTTGGATGTTACATTGGTGAATATTATGACGATAATAATAGTGGTAAAGTGATTTTGGTGCAGAAATAATTACTGTCTTGGTGCTGACTTTATTTGTGTGATTCTGATTAGTCATAAGTTGGGGTTAGCTAAGTTACCTGTAACAATTTTCACATTACTCTTTGTGGCTTGTCATGTAGAAAGTGAAGTAGCACACCTTTTACTTCATACACAGGAGTTCATTCTCGGTGGTTGTGGTCTTAACTTTCAACTTGTGGATTTTCTCGGAAATCCAACAAAGCAAAAATTGAACTGTTACTACTACATACTATATGAAAACTATGTTGCAGGGCAGGGCACAAGACTATAGGTATACTTACATGTTGTGCATGCCTTTATCCTTGAACAGATATGCTGCACATTCTATCTAGATGGTTACAGTGACAGCACAGAATCAGGATCGCAGAAGGTGTTGACGGAAAAGATAACTCGTTCTAAATGGTGTACATAGCTCTCTCTGTTTGTTAAACTGCTGCAAAGTACACAAACTCTTCTTCTTGTCTGTGTCCTTCCAGTCTTGACTAGGCTACAATACATAGACTCAATACAGGAAAACTACAGAATTATTTTAAGCATTATTATTATTATGTGTGCCAATACTTGGGAAAGACGAGAAACTGTGGAGAATGTCAATGGCGGATGCAAAATATTAACAACCTATTTTTGTCATGGTCTGTTTGCTACAACAGTACAACTGTACGACATACCTTTGACTAGTCCGCAGGCTCTACATAATTCCATGTTTGCAGATGGCTTATTGTGAACGAATTAAGTTAGTCATATAACAGTACATACGCTAATATATGCTGCATAATGCAATATAGTATGATTTGAGGTTTTAGGTGAAAGTACCACCAAGACCGAATCATGCAGTGATATTTGTATTTGCCATCATGTGGTGGAATGGTGGTGGTAAAAGACTATTAAAACTTTGTCCATTTTCATTCCAGCGAATCGTAAACGCGCATAAAATAATCCCCTCGCCAATTCAAACTTGGTGGTGATTCTTCAAAAATGCAGAGGTACTTATCTCACACTATAGACCCGTGTAACGTTTCCAGGAATGGATGTTTTTTTTAAATTAGGAACATTTACGTGGTTATAATTGTTGCATGATATTTTTTTGTGGTTGTACGAGTTGAAAAGCATTTCTGTCGGCTTTACCAATAACCCACAACAGTGCAATAGTGGCTCCCTGTTGTACAAGGGGCCTTAATAAAATATATCAGTTGTTGTGTATCCCCTAATAAGCCTGTATTGACGCCTTTTCATGGGAAAGCCTGCTGAAAAAGTATATGCAATTCTCTGAAAATGACCGTTGGGACTTATGCATATATGCGTACTATAAATTGGAAAATTTACACAACATGAAAACCATTTCACATGCTCAATATTGACGATATGATGACAATGATATCTACAACAACCCAATACAACAGTCAGTTGCATTAGGTTTAGAGCACACAATCTTGACGATGCATGTGAGGATGCAAAATTATGCTCATAATAATAAACGTAATAATGGCATAGATTGTTGGTCTGCACTTTAGTGCCGTTCGACACAGCCAATATTGTTCCAGAACACTATGTAGGCAATTTCGTACATATACCAATTTTCCACTCTATGTGCTTTTCTCTTGCACGCTTCATGAATTACAAAGATAGAGGTATATGTAGTCCAGGCAGATGAAAACGAGAGTGCATACATTGATGTTTCGTACAAGGAACAAAATTGTGCCATTGGTATTTTAAAATATGATAGGGAGAAAAAAGGCAGGATCATTTGTAGCGTGTCTAGGGATAACTTCAAACAATGTAATATAGAACAAGAATGATAATGTCTTTTTGAAATATAGAAAAGGTGAACAACGGAATGATTTTGATGACGTCGCTTGAAGAACACTACGACAACTACTACAACTACTACTACAGTAGTGCTCAGTATCAGGTTTGCATTTCACATTCTAGTCAGTTTCAATCTAGGGAGGCTTATTATTATAATATATGGTAAAAAGAGAGCAATCAAAGATCAAGCATTGCGTATAATAGTAAAAGTAGACAGAACCCGTAAAAACACGCTTTCATCACTTTCCATCAAAGGAATCTTTAAA
>JAHZNC010004818.1:0-16980 GCA_027744095.1 Zhuqinia jingwanae | reverse complement strand
GATAAAGCACTTCTTGCTTTATTATTTTCCAAAGACCACATATTATATTCCTAATAACATTTACCACAAATTCATTTCAAAGTCATCCATTCCCCATTCCATACTACCATAACTATATGTCTGATTCAAACTACACATCCGTGCATAATAATATAATAATTATGAGTTATACCAAGTACATCCCACAAAACTTTATTGGTTGTGTTGTGCAACTAATACATGGGATATTTGCCTCTGATTTGAAAGTGAACAGTCCAAGTGAGCTAATTGAAACCTTTTACAACTTTGCCTACCATCTTTGCTTTGTTCCATATCGATTCCAGAAACTAGATAACGGGAAATTTAGGATTGTTCGTGGTTGGTGGCTACAAAGGGTGAAAAAAACATTATATATTATTACCAATTCAGGTGCTCCACAACTTTGCAATTTACTTTATTTTTATACGAATTTTATTCATTGTCTCTTCTAATTTTGTAGATACTTTGCTACTCCACTACCCTTATTTACAACTGCACCAACATTTTTAACCACGTATTTTACTCGAAAGATATGTTCAAGAAAGGAGCCGTGGAAAATCCTCAATTGACGCCATCAAATTTTTTAGAATTTTTTTATGGCATTGCCTATATTCATCTGCAATTAGCGTTTACTTACGCACAACTGTTTTACGCAAAATACATTTGGCAATTCCTAAACTATATAATTGCGTTTGAAAAAACGTACGCTCCGAAACTAATAAATGACAAGAAACATTCTGCCCGCATAATTTTTGCTGGAATGTTAGGAATTACGATACTTGCCATCATTAACTATTTTATGTTCCTCAACTTCAACTTGAGCTTTGAAACAATTCTCGAAGAAATCTATGATACCTTCTTTTGGATCAAGCCGGCTGTAAAATCATTTGCTCCGACAATTCTTAATATATGTCTGGTAGTTCTTTTCAGTATTTCCAAGGTTGTCGAAGAATTAAGAACTGCGTATTGTGAACTATTTCTTATTGTGACAATCCTTTCATTGTGGATCCTTTCTACTGAATTTGTTAATAGCATTGATCATGTTTCAAACTCCAGAAATATTTGCCGAGATAAAAAATGCCAACAAGTAGAAAAGTCGATTTCATGCTACAAGAATATTAGTAAAATTTCCAACAAATTTGGAGAATCTTATGGATATACTCTTCTGGCGTACATTTTGAATTTCCAATTATTCTACTCATTATTTTTAGATACTTTATTTAGGGATAAGGAAATGGGAACAAAAATTTTCTTTATGGAATATCTCCTGTCTAATGGCCTCATTTTGGGGTTGTCAGCAAAGTTTTCGAAACGAGTATGAAATACATGTTCTTTATTAAAGTATTTTTTTGTTCCAATGTTACACAGCCTAACAACGCATGTGACGTAATTCAATAATTTCAGATGTTTCAGATTCAAAAATTAATCCAATTGCAATGTGTGTCCCAAAACATGGGCCCAAATCAGTTGATACTGGCGAACTACTGGATATCAGAAAACTTTGTAACGATCAAGGCGAAAGTAGTTCCAATTACATTCTCGTCGTTGGTTCTGGTAAGTCATGTTGAATGGCCTTATTATCGAATATTAGAAGAGATTGATCAGAATTATAGTTAAGAATAATAATAATTATTCCAATATTTCAGATAATTCTTCAGGCCATGAGTTTCTTCTTTATTTTCGTGCAACCTGGTTGAACTTTTAAAAAAGTCGGAAATGGCTAGTGGCTAAAGTGTCCAATATTCAACTGTTACTGTTATCCAGTTTGGATAAGTTTTTTTAAGGGAAATAATGGGCGCGGAATAAAATAGAATGCCATCAATCCATTTGAGCTTGTTTTTTTAAAAATTTTCGCAGACATTCATTTAATTTTGACAGAAGCAATTGGGATTAACTTTAGTTTTTAACTTTGGAAATCCCTTTAATACAGTAACATATTCCCCTTCAAGTGTAAAGATAACTCACATAAAAATTTTGTTACACGGGTCGCTTAAATAATTAAAAAAAATTAATATATCAGATAATTGTTCCGAACATGACATTTTTTTAAATTTTTGTGCAGCATAAGAGTAAAGCGTAAAAGAAATTGGTATCATTATGAATGGATGTTACAGCTAAAGCATATCAATTAAAATATTTTCAATAGCAAACATGTCAACAGAAAACACTTTGGAAAATTAAAATTTTTGTCAGGCCACTTTAATATCATAGGTAGTGTATACCTTTGTAAGTTTAACTGATATATGCATTGTTTTTGCTACAACCATTAAATTTAAAAGTTTCCTAAAACTAAAACAAAAAACTAATATGTATCAACTGTGGATTGTAGGTCTAAAAAATCATATTTAAAATTTACCAATTTACTTCCTTAAAGTAATTGTTGATGTGCACAGGAAGAGAATATTTGCAAATTTATTTTTTTAAAGCTAATGTTGAGCGTAAGCTTTTACATGCATATATACTACAAAATGATACTTATGTTTGTCAAATTGTTATTTTATTCAAGTTTGTTTTCGACTGTATTTGCACATGCTATTATAACGGATTAAGGATTTTAGCTGATGGTACTTTGCCAGTTTAATCTTTACCCGGTAAATTTTTTGAAGGGTATCATTATTATGTTGTCCGTTGTGTGTTACCTTGCTATGGTTCAAGTTTCCCTTTATTGCGTGGTTTTGGGGTTATGAGAAAATGACCAATTTGCACAACAATCCTCTGGAATGCTTTTACTTGAAACCGAAAATTCCAAGAGATTTCACTGGGAAAAGACCAGACGGACTAGAAATTTCAACGGCAAAGCATCAACGGCTAAAATCCGTATCCTTATTTATCCTTTATAACATACTAAACGTTTATATGTAAGTAATAATACTTATACATATGTCGTATGATACAAATAACGGTATTCAGAATTAAGTGTCATGTCTTAAAATTTACACGCAATTCGTACAACTGTACTTCAACAAACATTACTAGTTTGTTTGTTTCAAGTATGTATTTACCCGTGGCCGGAAATGTTTTGCTCGGCATAAGCAATCAAATGATATGATCTTTTCCTTCGTCTGAAAACTTGAAAACATATTGCTAACTTGTTATTTATTACCCACAATTTGGGCAAATTTGTATGTTACTCTTTCGCTTACGATTATATCATTTAATTTCTTTGTTTTTATTCAGTTGGCACACTTGTAGCAATAAATTGGTACCAGTTCTTTACTGACATGAAATCCACATGAAAACAGTCCACGGCTCTATAGTATTCGTCTTAAAACTTTATTATCTTTCTAACCTTCTTTAAAAAAAAAAATTGAGAACAATTTCCTGAAGTTAAATTGCTCAAATTTGACAAAAAATTCCACGCATATGGAAAGGTAAAGAAAGCTTTGAGATCTGTAAATACATAGTTGTGAGCTGTATCGGACGCTAAAAACATAAGTTTCCCATGAAACTCCTCCGGGTATGAATATGAATAGATTTCGAAAAATGTACATTTAAAAAATGCATATACATTAAATTTAAAGTAATTTGGACAACAGTTTTGCATCATTACATTAGTTCTACAATTAACCAATTTGATACTGAGCTCTGTCGTGAGCATGGGAATTTATATTGTGAGCAGTCAGTTGGTCGAGATCTACTTCAATTTCTCCTATTATATGGGCTTTGTTCCATGTCGATTCCGAATGATTGATAATGGGAAATTCAATGTTATTCATGGCTGGTGGCTACAAAGGGTAAACTATCATTCTGCATTTTTCATATCGTAAAAGCATATTATTTCTTCTAAAAAAAAATCTTCTTCTTTTGGGATTAAAAAAATGTTTGTTTACATTTGTAGATAGTTTGCTATATCACCGCCCTTCTTTATTTTTCTATTAACATTAGTAACCAAATACGCTACTCATCATACTTGTTCGACGGAACTCTGGAAAATCATGAGGTGTTGCCTGCGGATTATTTGTCATTTCTTTACGGCATCGCATTTACTCACCTACAATTTGTACTAATTTACACACAAATATTCCACGCAAAATATATTTTGTCCTTCCTAAACAATATTGCGTCGTTTGAAAAGGCGTACATGCCAAACATCAAAAATAGAATGCTTCCAACCCAAATCATTATTAGTGCCGGAATGTTTGGTTTTACCTTGATTGGCATCTTAAGCTACCCAATTTACATAAAATTTGACCTTGAAACACTTTTTGAAAAGGTTGACGAGGTTGTCTTTTTTTGGAACATAACGGATGCAGAGTCTTATTCCCCGACAAATCCGGATCCATACATAGTAGTCTTTTTCTGCATGTCAACAATTACCCACGAATTGAGAGGAGTATACGGTGAGCTGTTTCTTCTTGTGCCAATCCTTTCCATGTGGATTCTTACTTTTGAGTTCAGGAAGAGGTTTGAAAGCATCACAACATGTTCTCGAAACATGAGTATTAGAGATAGCTGGCAACTTGTTCAGAAATCCATTGCATGCTACAAGAATATTTGTAAAATCTCTAGAAAATTTGAGGAAGCTCACGGTTATACTCTCCTGGCGTATATTTTAAACTTTATACCATTCTACTCTCGTTTCTTTGACGTTTTATTCGTCGACCCTCAGCTAGGAACAAAAATTTTCGTTTTGGAATATCTGCTGTCAAACTGCCTCATTTTGGGATTGTCGGGAATGTTTTCCAAACAGGTATTATATCACATATATCATTTATTTTTGTGTACAAAGAATATTTTTTTAATTTGTAACATTAAACATTTGTAATAAAATTATGTCATAATTATATCATTACAGATGCTTTGGCTTAAAAATGGTATACATTTACAAAGTGTATCCGTAAAACTTTCTCGTAATCAGTTGCAACTGGCAAACAATTGGATATCGGGAAACTTTGGGGCAATCAAGGCGAAAGTGTTTCAAATTACTTTCTCGTCATTGATTCTCGTAAGTTTTGACTTCCTGATCACTTTAGATATGTAATATGTACTTATTACAAACAAACCATGACAGTTGTTTTAATGTATTAATTTTGGAATGGTTAATTTTTTAAACTTCATTTTAGATCATTCTTCAGGTCATGAATTACTTTTATATTTTTGTGGAATCTAGCGCAACTGTAGAATAAGTACGGTAAGTGGTTAGTATAATTTTGTTTGTGTACAAGTCAAATGTTTTTTTGCAAAATGACAAGTTTGTTTTGAAGAAAGTGTAAATGCTTCTAATAATGAAGCATTGTATAAAAGGATGTTTGTGCAGGATTTATGATTGTTGTTTTTTGTTTCTATAAAGCAACTAGACACTGCATTGCTGCTAACACATGTAATAAATAATGTGACAAATATCGTCATGTTTTGTATTTTTTTGTTATATCAAATGATAAATCCTCTAATGTACGGGATTGTTTGAATTTGTATACTTTTATGAATAAATAGCCTGTTTGTACAATAACATTGCGTCTTCGATTTTAGGGAACTGTTGAACTGTTGTCTTTTCCCGGAAGCATTTGCTTATCCTTTTGTGTTGGCTTGTTTTTCAGTTTGTTTTTTTTTTTTTGAAATTTTCTTTTGTGTACAAATTCTACCTATGATTTTTTGTATAAAATGCCCGCGTTCATAAACATAATTACATATCCAACAATAAACACATATATCAACTTTAAGGACAAGAAATTTGTATAAATATTATTTCTATTTCCTGTTTAAATTGCACTTTAGCGGAAGATTTATATAGCCAATTATGGAACTATGTTACTTCAATATTTAAAAAAGTTTTGCTTCTCGATGCACTTAATGTTAAATATGTTGTGTGTTAAACGTTAGTCGAGGTTTTTAGGATTATGTATTTTCACACTGGTTTCGAAATTTCTTAATAAGATGCCAATCTCAGATTTTGTAGCATGTAGTCCAAGCGCCATAATTATATTGTACCACAATTTTGCCTACTATCTCTGCCTTATTCCATATCGATTCCGCAGACTAAATGATGGAAAAGTTAAAATTGTTCGTGGTCCCTATCTTCAAAAGGTAAAATATAATTTGAAACCTAACAGTATTTTCTCTGCTTTATATCAACAAAATAATATTGAATTTTAATTCATATTTAATTGTTCATAGACGCTGTGCTATGCCATTCTTCTTGTTCACAGCTGCCTTCCATTATTGGGCAAAATCCCCATCTGGATAAGTTTTTTCGGGGAACCATGGGCAATAAATAAGAGAACACCTTCAACTCATCTAGCAATTCTTGATAGCTTTGCAACCTTTCATTATATTTTCGCGGGAATATACGCAGATATGTACAACGCAAACGATATATGCTCCTTTTTGAACATCATGGTCTCGTTTGAAAATAAGCACATTTCAGAAAGTATGGTAAATAATCATAACATTCAGACACCATCAACTCGTGTGGCATTTATTGGAATGATCGCCATCACCTTGATTGGCATCTTAAACTATCCGCTTGGGATAAATTTTGAATTTAGTAGAATTGAGACACTTAAACAAGTCCATTCACCTGCTCTAAATATCATCCTGTTAATACTAATGAGTATTTGTAAGGTAGTACAACACTTGAAAGTGGTATATTCAAATGCACGACTTGTAGTTGGAATCATTTCCTTGAGGGCTCTTAGTAGTAATTTTAGAAAAAATGTCGACAAGGTCACAAAATCCCAATTTTCAAGTACACATAATGATTACCAAAATGTACAGAAATTATTGGGATGTTATAAGGGCATTTGTAAAATCTCCAGGAAATTTGGGAAAGCCAACGGATATGTGCTTTTCGCAGGGATACTGCATGAAATATTTTTCTACTCGAGATTTATTGGGTTGCTGTTTATTGTAACCTCAATGGGATTTGACCTATTGTTGGTTGAAGCTTTCTTCTTTCATGCCTCCTTTTGGGTGCTGGCAGCAACATTCTCTGGTCAGGTGTGTACGTACATATTGCAATGTAGTTTTATCTGGGATGAAATTATCAATTTGAATATCTGTAGGAAATATGAGTGGTAACAAACATGTTTTTGCAGATGCTGTATCTTCATAAGTTGATGTGCTCCAAAATCGCATTCAGAACGATATCTTGGAGTCAGTTGCAATTGGCAAACTATTGGATCACTCAGAATTTTGCAGCTGTTAAAGCAATAGGGTTTCCAATTACATTATCGACGCTGACTCAGGTGAGTTGGGGGATATATTTTTTTTTAGTGTTTGGGGCTTGTTCACGGGTCATGGTAATTTGTTTTTGTGTTTTTTTAAAATAAATATTTCAGATGATTGTTCAGATCATGACGTTCTTCTTTATTTTTGTGCAACGTGATGAACATACGGGGAAATGATATAAATATTGACATTCCTTAAAGACGGAAAATTATCAGTGGTGAGATCGTAATATGCTAATAATATTAATATGTGTGTTAATTATCTTATTAATTGATCTTTACTGCTTCAGTCCCATGAAGATTGCGATTGGTTGTAATTTTATCTGTGTAATTCGCCGTTTAAATTTGATTCTTAAACAAGCGTATTGGTAACAAAATTAATTTTCAAATATTTATATGGGATTACATTAAATTGCATACTCATTTCCATTTATAAATAAATATAACTTATTGGCATGCCATATTTTATTAATAGAATTTCTGCATAAGCAATGAGCAAATCGCCACGCTGCTGGGTTAGTACTCCAAGATAAACATTCAGAACTCTGTATGTACTTGCATAAATTGCCATAACCATTAACTGCTGAAATTATAGTAATCCCCGCCTCCAATTTGAATTATAAGCCAAGCAAGCTGTTCTTCATATTTGTGCAACTTATTTTTTGTAGACATCATAAAACAATAGTAAAATTTGACATTATATGGTTTATCGAGTTTGTGTGCGCTGTTTTTTTTAAAGAATAAATCTGAAAACATTTTGAAAATTCTTTTTATTTTTCATCGACACGGTCATTTGTTGCAATGATCAGTCAAACTCGTAATATATGATCAAAATTTGAAGCTAATTACGTATCGCATGGTTCGTATTTCGTTCAAAATAGTAATTATGTCAACAGTTTATGCTGTTATTACATATCGTTACAAGTTATTGTCCTAAATGGGGGAACAAAAATTTCAGTTGCATGCTGTTAATTTTGTGTAAACCTCTTTTTTTGATGAAGTACATTTACTAAATTTGTTGTGGTCATTTGCATTCTCAAGGATAAAGTATTATGCATAGTAATATCTTCACAAGAACCGGTGAGACTAGTTGCATACCAGTTTTGCCTTTACCACAATGAAGTTTTATTTTTTTTAACCAATTACATCAAACTGTTCCGATTGTACAAAGACATGTTTTCAATGCTGAGAATTGGAAGTAGTTATAAAGTTATTCCTTTGAAAAAAAATGGCAAGGTTTGAAGGTAAGCTCATGCAAGTACTTATATTATGCATTGTTTGTATGAATTATACTCGTTCATTACGTTATTATTCGTAAGCAGCAATATAAAACTAGTCACATTTTTTCTTTGTAAAGGCATTATTTACACTTTGGCCTTTGTTTGTGCTATTATGCATTTCATACAGGAGAGTGTACTATTTACAAAACATTGCAAAACACTTCAAGAGCTGACATGTTACTGTGAAAAATTTCCTTTACACGTGGACCTGCTCCTTCATTTACCATATATATAATTTATGTGTTCGAATATTATCTTTTTGTTTTTACTGTCTTGGGGCTGAGTAATTATTTCCAGTCGAATAAAAAAGGCAACCTACCTAAATATGTATAACAAAGGATATTGTGTAAAATTATTAATTGGATTTGTGCTGAAAACTAAATGTGTTCCGAAAAATTTAGCTGCTCGACCTAAAAAAAACTATTCAGAAAAATGGCATATAGTGTCAATTGTAATTAGTATAAACTATTGGATATATGCAGCAATCAAAGCAAGTATGTTTCCAATCACATTTCGTCGATATGGCTGCAGTAAGGTTTTAGTTTTTCTAATAATTTCTATCAAAAAATATATATAACGGTTTTCATAATGGCTCATAAAATTGTATTTTGTATTCCAGATGGTTATTCTAGTCACGCATCTTTTCTTTATTTTTTTACAGCTCAAAATTTCCTGATAAAGTATTTAAATTGATAATATTATCCTGTATTTATTTCAAAAATTTTATAAAATATGTATAGATGTTTCGCACGAATAAAAACTACTCGAAATAAACCGCATATTATTAGACATAAAAGGGTCATGAGTCATGATCTTGTTTCAAGTGTTTGAGAGTAAGTCCATTACAATGAAGGTAAAAATGTTTTTACAAATTGAATTTCAATCTTCAATCCTGACAAAAGTAAAAATTCAGTTGTTTATTCAAAGCCATAAAGATTAAATGACTTACGTACATGAGTAAGCCAGGTTCTTTACACTTGGTGATGATAAATATATAACTCCGATCTTGAAACTGTTAAAAAATGGTTTCATTTTACTCAAGTTCTTCTTGCTATTGGCATGTAATGTTGGACTAAAGTATTTTGATTCGGGAAATCGATTCCTTTAAAATGATAATAGAGCTGGACAATGTATAACACAACTGTAATAAATTGAACATGTTACCTAAATGTAGAGGTATTTCAATGTGAAGTGACCAACCGAAGCTTTACATTTATTCATAGGTTCACAGGTTTTACAAATTAATTCCATTTGCTAAATATGACTCACAAGTTATATATTTTTTATCACGATATCGATTTACAAAACACTTCTACGTTGTTGTATGTTTTCGCTTGAACATTTTTTTTTTTAATTCTTCTTTCATTTTCTTATACGTTCATTTGTATAAACATCATGATAATTTTACCTATCAATATTTGAGGAAATATGTCCTATAATTTTTATTCCTAATGTTTGCGAAGACAATGACTTTCAACACTTTCATACTTTATTCCATTTGACAATTAAATTTTAAATTGAATTTTGCAAAAGCAAACTTTGCGCACATCAGTCTGACATCTAAACAATTTTATTCTTTGAGCTATTTGTATAGTCGTGTTTTCCTACTTTCACTAAACAAACCAAAAGTTTACACGCAGTTTCCTAAAACAAATGTTAGTGTATGCTGCTAACATTTTGAGTATTGGACTTGGATATACATATTAAAATGTATAGCTCCAGTAAAATAGTCGAGATCTTCTATACCTTTGCGTACTATTTGTGCGTTGTCCCGTATCGCTTCCAGAAAAGTGACAAAGGAAAATTCAAGATTGTTCAAGGTTGGTGGCTTCAAAGGGTAAAAAAAAATTGTTTCTTGTTTTAAACAAAACTACATTTAAAATACTTTACTCAAATATAATGTTGCAATATGCATATGATTTTTTTTTTGCCTTTTTCTGTCGTAGATTATTTGTTACCTAATATCCATTTTCTACATCCAAGGTATTGTGATATACTGCTTGGCTTTGTGGGTATCCTCTTCACTGGAAGGACGGGCTAGGATCATGCCTGCGCAAGTTTTGCATCTTCTTTACAGCCTTTCCCTATTTCACTTATATTTGTCTCTAATCTATTCTCAAATATTTCACAAATCGTATGTCTGTTCCTTTATGAACAATGTTGCTGCATTTGAAAAAAAATATTGGCATACATCCTCCAATCATCATCGTGTCGTCTATGCTGGAATGTTTGTAATCACTTTCATTAGCATTGTCAACAATTTATTTCGTCGAAACTTTAATTTAGATCCTCAAACAATTTTGTATGATACCTACAGTCAGTTCTTTCCCAACAAAGGGATTAGCACAAGCTACTCATTTACGACTCTAGATATTATTCTGCTAGTTTCGATTTGCATATGTCATGTGGCCACAGAGCTAAGAAATGTTTATAAGGATTTGTTTCTGGGTTTTGGAATCCTTTCATTGTGGATCCTTAGTTGTGACTTTAAGAACAAAATTGACAAAGAAAATTCCAGAAATGTGCGGAAAATGATTTCTTGTTTTAAGAATATTTGTAAAATTTCAAGAAAATTTGAGGATTTTTGTGGCTATGTTTTCCTTGCCTACATTTTGGAAGCCCTTTTATACTACTCTTGTTCTATTCATTATCTGTTTGTTATTAAAATGCCGGGTCATAAAGTTTTGGGGATTGAAAAGTTGCTCACAGCGGTTGCTATTTTGGGATTGGCTGCAAGTTTTTCTAAAAAAGTAAGTTTTAACATGCTTTATTCGGAAAATGAGAATTAAAATTATTTAATTAGGAAATCGGGACGAATATTTTTTTATATATAGATGATGCGGCTTAAAGATGTAATATGTTGTCAAAACGTATCCCGGAATCTGCGTCCAAGTCAACTGCAATTGGTAAACTACTGGATCTCTTGTCATTTTGCAGCAATCAAGGCAAAAGCTTTTCGGATCACATATTCCTCGTTGGCTTTGGTATGTATGCTTGATTCAGATTTACTTCATTTGGATACACGAGTTTGGAATCAAAGTGATTAATGTATTTTTATTTTGTAGATCCTTATTCAGGTCATGGCTTTATTTTTTATCTTTGTTCAACCTGATTTTTTGGAGGCGACCTAGACATATTTAAATATGTAAGTTTCCATTACATCAGAAATTGCACGTCCAAACTACCTGATAATTAATTTCGACCGTAATTTTGTAGACATAATTGTACGGCAAGTGTAATTATTGCTTTTATGTTCCAGATATAGATTTTCCCCTTACTACATACTTGAGCGCATAGTAAACATGTTCATGAACTGATCTATTGATAGACACAGCTATCTCCTAAAACTCCTGCTTGAAAAATAAACCCTAGTGTTTAAATTTTTTTTATACTTTTACGTTTGTAACGAAAAGGTATAAACATAAGTATCTATGTTCACTTGAACTGCAGTGTAGTCATTCAAAATTTAATACTAATCCTGATCACAGCTCTTTTAACCAGGACACCACTCTTTATATTGACGTTATGTCAATGAAATTGTCTATCAATTTGGATTTCCTGTCACGCACAATTTAATCTGATATTTCCCATTATTACTGAATATGTAATGAAATGGATTAGACATGATGTGGCCAAAACGCAAAAAGCTAATAATAAATTCCAACAGGGATAGTTCACCCTTTGCTTCCCAAGTAAAGGAGACGTATATTAGAACCACTGAACTTTTGAGGTTTTTTTTTTATCAGACTGTAACAACCATGAATACCAATAATAACTATACAAAAATATTGATTGTATTTTATAATTTTTCTTACTACACTTGCTTCACTCCATATCCCATTACCAAGGATTTTAAAGGAAAATTTCATATACACTACTGGTTTCCTCAAATCGTAAAATTTTTTTAACTGCTAAAATATTTTCTACAAACTAAAACTCATTTTCAAGCTGAACAAAAAATTTATTTTGGTTTTTCAGGTGGCTTTTTTTAATACTAATTGTTTTCATCGACCATGATGTACTCAGTGTGGTCTACTACGTTTATACGGAAATGTCCAAAACCACAGATGTGGGAAATCCGTTCTTGTACTTTAAACTATTTGGATATGCTAGTACTTTACTGATTGCGATAGGCACTTCAATTACCGTGTGCTATAAAAGACGGCACATTTTAAAATTGTTGACATTACTGGACAAACATCAGGAAAAGTATCAACATGACAGGGATCATACAATGGTTCCAATCATGGTACTAAAATTACATGTTTCCAAGGAATCAAACAATATGAAACAATGTTAATATTTCCGAATTTTTTTGTCGCTAAAATTGTCTTTTTTTTTAAATCAGATGTGCCAAATGACTTACTCAACTTGCATCTACTTTACATTTGCTCTTTGCACGCTCACATTTTTCTTGGAAGGCATGCTGGAACCTCACTTTGGATTTAACCGCGACCAATTTCTCGGCTGGATTTGGTCAATTTACTTTGTAGAACCAAAAGCCACTTATCAAAAGGACACAGGCACTGATTTACTCGTCAACAACATACTTTTGACTACATATACATTTCATTCAGGTTTTATTGCTGTCAGGCAATTCTACTACAGTCTGATGTATATCGCGGGCATGCTCTCAATTTGGGTTGCGGTTGTCGATTTTGGAAAACGAGTAGATAACCATGATCCCGGAAATAAGTAGTCCTACAACCATTCTCAATGAATTCAAAAGTTTAGTCCGTCTTTTGAGAGTTGCAAATCGTGGGTATGGTCATCTCTATCTTTTCAGCATTGTGTTAGATATGGCCTACTATTCCTGCGGTATGGACGAAATATTTGCATCCTCCACTTCCATTTTAATGAGATGTATAAGGATTGAGGTGATATTGCTTGCAGGAGTGGTGTACGGACTAGCAGCGGATATCGCAAGAAGAGTAATAATTAAAAAAAAACTTTAATGTGTGTACTTTTCATTTTTATAGTTTGATGTATAAATCGTTATTAATTTTTTTTAGATAGAACAATCAACAAGAAAGATTTTATTGTGTTTGGGAACAAAGTCAAACTCAATGCCTAAAAGTATAAACGGTCCATGATTTTATTTAAAATTTCTGACTATCGCTCAGTATCTCTGAAAGCATTTGTTTACTCCATTTCATTTTCAACAGTGGGACAGGTAAAATAAATCCTTATACTCGCATTATATGCTTTGCAAATAAGTTCATTTTACTACTGCAAAAAAACGCATTTACATCAATTTTTTTAATTGATTTTTTTATAACTCTGTAGATGCTAACCACATCAGTGTCATTCAGTTTAATGCTGCTTGACTATAAGCCAAAGAACGAAACATGGCTCATTTTAGGGATGATGACGAATAACAAATATGATTTCAAATTATGCTGAGGACGCGATTTACTGTATATATAATTTTAGGTTTTTGTTCCATTATTGGCTAAATTTATTTTCCGTGAAATTTGAATAGCTTAGCAGTTTAAATTTGCAGGAAACGGTGGAAAGGTGAAACCAATTGGTTTTGTGAAATTTTTTCCTTGTTTCAATTCAGTATGCTGAGCCAAATGCAATTCATTGTTTTTGCTGAAAATCACTTTTGTAAAGTTAGACAAAGTTAAGTTGTAAGTGGCTTTGGTCTTTTCCATCCAAAATGACTTGCTCAAAATCATTTTCAAAGTTTGTCAGTCTGTGTGCCGGGATGATGTTCCTAATCCCGTCCTCCCTCCACGCATTGACCATAAACTCAATTAATATCCAAGATCACCTGTTAAAATCTCCCACATCCTCAGTATTCATATCAATGGCCGAATCAACAGAGTCCGTCATCGAAAAAATCAATTTGCTGACATTTCCCTCAGAAGGGGATAAAGCTTTTACGGTGGTCCAAGCTCTTCAAGCTCATACTCGTTTAACACAGGCACCTTTACAAGGGGTTTTAACACTTATGGGCGTACGGTTTCAATCATTCTGGATTACAAATCAAATTCATATCAAAGACGCATTTCCGGCGTTACTTTTGGGTCTAATGAAATTATTTCCGGGGAAAATTGCAAGTATTAACGAGGAAACTATGATACCAATGATGACCGTTTTTGATGAACAAGAAGGGGTTAAGCCACAAACAGCTGGGAGCCTATGGGGACTAAAAGCACTGGGGGCTCGGGATTCTTGGACGCAGGGAATGGAAGGTCAGGGTGTAAGAGTTGCAGGTAAAACAAATAATTTTTAATCAAGTTAACCAAGTTGAATTTATCGAAAATAATAATAAAATTACATTTATTAAATCAGTTTTAGACACTGGTTGCCTCGCAAATCACGTCGAGCTAATAAACAAAGTGATACTTTGGAAAGATTCCGTGCTTGGTACTCTTAGTCCCAATGACTTGGATGGTCATGGAACCCATGTGTGTGGAACAATCGCAGGAACAAATGTTGGGATGGCGCCCAAAGCAAGTCTCATTGTATGCAAGGCTTGTGGCGCTGTAGATTGTCGTGAGGCTCATTTGACTACCTGTGCTGAGTATGTTTTCTGCCCTGATCCTCCTGGTTGCACAATGAGACCTCATGTGGTTTCTTGTTCATGGGGTGGAGATGGAGGAAATAAGTTTTTCCAGAAAGCGATAAACGCTTGGAGAGCTGTGGGAATTATTCCTGTGTTTGCTTTCGGCAATTCAGGTAATTTTTGTATCTCAAATTCAATTCTTTCATAAAGTTTTTTATACGTAATCATTTTATGCTTTGTTCCGCTCAGGTCCGGGCTGCAACACAGCAGGATCCCCAGGCGACTACAATAATGTTATTGGGGTTGTAGCTATTGACAAGTTTAATAACGTCGCCCCATTTTCCAGTCGTGGCCCAGGTTTATTTAGCTCTCCCAAACCGGATGTTAGCGCGCCCGGGGTAGACATAACTTCTTGCTCTTTCCTCAGCACTGATGGATACCGGGTATTATCAGGGACTTCGATGGCATGTCCCCACATAATGTCAAATGGGAATAAAATGACGTTTGACCAGCTTTTAGCAACTTTGATAGCCTCTTGTTCAACAAACTTGGTATCTTCCGGGTCAACATGTGGAAATAAATCTGATTCAATTTTTCCCAATTTTATTTATGGCAATGGGAAACCGTTTTGTGCAAACACGATACAAATCATGAAGCAACAGCACAAGCAAAAACAACAAAAAGTACAGGATTTTGAGGATTTTGATACAGAAGTCGCAGAAAGTGAAAACATGGGTGCAGCAAAAACAAATGATTTTCCGGATTTTGATATGTAAGCAGATATAACAGGTGTATAGCAACCCGCTGATCTTGGAGCAGAAGGTACCTTAAATTGTAGGGGAAATCAGCTCAGAAAATTTAAAATACATGAAGTAGTATGATTATACGGTGACAAAAGACCAGATACTTTTCCATAAACGGGAATTTCTGTTGCAAATAAAATAAATATATTTAAAAAAAAATCGTGGAATCGGATTACTGCCTTGTTTTTAGGGATTTTTTCACATATCACCCATTTTTGTAAAATTACAAGAACAAAAAATAAACCGAAAGTCACAATTTTTAGTATTCATATTATAATCCAAAAATGTATAGCAGATGCAATATAGTCAACTATTTTTTTAAAAACAAATCTTGCAAGCTTAGGAATTATTTATGTTTATTTTATCGCTAATAAAATTTAATCTGGTGCAATAATATATCTTCCGTCATTCTGCTTTGCACGCAAATTAAAAATATTACCATGACTTGGGTAACAAACTGAAAACATGAAACAAATATAAATAAATATATAGGTTATAAAAAAAGCAATGAGTGCGCTTATATTTTGCTATTCATTTTATTATGTGTTTTGCTTACATGAATTAAAGTTGCAAAGCTGAGAGTGAAAAACTTTGCTCTAACTGCCACGCAACAAGTTGAATACCAATGGGTAAGTAGATGGCATCGACTGTGATTCAGTTTACGGGAAGCTTCTGGTAAACTTGTTAACTTTTTGACTGATGACATCTAAAATAACAAGTCTTTTTAAGTAAAACTGTGCTATTCTTCATATTTGGTATCACTTCACCCCATCATATAAAACCAACTGGAATTATTACTTGATGTAGAAAATGCGCTCCAAACCCATAAATCGCACCGAATGTTGCCACAAACTCAAAAAAGTATATTTTTCCTCCTATCCCTCCACTCGTGTCGAATGCAGCTTCCAAATGAAGTGAATAGTAAACTATGTAGTAGATCAAGTAGCAACACAAGCCATCTCCATAGACGTCACTGAATGACCGTGACAATTTTGTAATTTTTCCGTATAGTCGATATGATTTCAATAGTAAATCATTGGAAACATTTTCATTAATCTTGGATCTTATATCTTTAAGGCTCTTTTGATACACACCTTCAACAATTTCATTTTCTACAAAGTACTTTTTATAATCTTTGCTAATGAACCAGAGTGAAAGGATTCCAGTCATGTAGAAAAGCTCCAAATGCATATCCCTCA
>JAHZNC010004817.1:0-47790 GCA_027744095.1 Zhuqinia jingwanae | reverse complement strand
CGGATCGTAGTAATAATAAGCTTCAATAACAGCACAGTCAAAATATATAATGCATCCACACATGCACAATTATACATCAATGCCCATCTTCATAATAATCCTCTTGTCCCTTGTTGCCACAAAAATAATAATAATTCGGGTGTAATTCTCTCTAAATTCTCCCTTTTTAGTATTCCATAAAATATCTATAATGTTTACCCTACACACCATCATCATCGCCACTGTGCCCTGTAGCAGTTACTCAGAATAGTCAACTATCTCTACAAAATTTCTTCTTCTCTTTATATACATATATCTCCGCTGCTGGTTGACACGGGATGTTTTCACCCAAAAAAAAAATAAGTAAGAGAAATTCATATATTATTTTGATGCATCATTATGAATGTCACTACAGTGTCACCACACTTCTCCATTGCCCATTCCATTGTGCCAAATAATAATAAGTAGTCACCACCACCACACAGAGAGAAAAATGAAAGGGTAATAATAACAAACATCATCATCATTATCATCCACCACCACCACCCTTGTCGACTCCAAAGCTATATGTATATTCTTTTTGAACTGGCCTCGTTGTGCCTGTGTTAGTGTGTGTGTGTGTGTGTATTTAAATAACAAACAAAAACATAGGGAAAAAAATTGTTGATAAGGAAAAGAAGAAGAGCACCCACATGACAACAAACACATTATATTCGCTGACGTTTTTATGGAACTCACTCATTTCACGTAATACACATATAAAAAAGAGTGGAGTGAAAATCTATGAACATTATACATACATATTAAATGGGATATCAAAACTACTACTCTAAAGTATAACACTCTACTATTATTATTACTGCTACTACTACAACAGACCATGGCAGAGTAAGTAGTAGGGAGTAGTCGAGTACAAGAGGAGGGAAAAAAAGAACAAAAACGTGATTAACCGTAATAAGAAACTGTCGGATGGTTAATTAAGAGGTTTATGGCAGCTGATTGATGATGAATAGATGACTAACATACACATACACACATCACACATTCATACTTTTTTTTTTACATATTATGCACATGTGTATTTAAGTGTGTGTGTGTGTTTTTTTGTTTAAGAGTGTCTGTCTGTCTGTGTGGGGTGGTATTATGGTATGTTATAACATATTATATTATGGTGGTGGGGAGAAGTGGACAACAACAATTCCACGGAAGCTCGTCGTATAATGAAAACCACATTCAATTATCATAGCCTACTCCATTCATAAATAATCAGAATTTTACGCAATGTGCTGGCTCTAATGTCCGTAAAAAAAAGAATATCTACGGCACCACCACTGCCGCCACCAAAAAAAAAGTGACAATGTAATTCCCGTTTGTACCCATCAAGCAGAAAAGAATAGGAAAAGAGGACAGTGTGGTGCGGTGACGGAACATTCCGCACATTATGTATAATATAATTGCTTTTTTACCGTGTGATGCGCATTAAGTAAGAAAAAGACTACTACATAGAAAGTTTTGCAAGCTTCATTAAAATTGTAGTGGTGACTTTCAACGTATATATATAAAATATGTATATGTATTCTTTAGCTACATTACAACTCTACAGTATAAAAGAAAAGAGAGAAAAGAGGAGAAGACACGCAATTATAGTGTAACACTTTTACACACACACACACACACACACATACACACAGCTGCCAAGTAAGAAGTGGAAGAAGAAGAAGGAGAGTGCATTTACACGATATAGGTATATCTCTCTCTCTCTTTTTGAAGACATTTGCGACATTTTCTAGTAAAAAAAGACACAGCGTAAGCCAGCATTATACCATAATAACAATAATAATAACAACTTCCATGGTGATTTCCTCCTTTTGCCCGGTTTTATTATGGACATTAATTTTTATTCTAATAGAAAGTGAACAACATCATCGCGCCGCACACCCACACACACACACACACACACAAATACTGGAGCGCCACTGCCACCATCAAGTTAAATAATAAAAATATAGGAGCAGCCCTCTACTTAAAATGTTTATATGGTGATGGTGTGTGGTGGTGGTGGTGGTGGTGGTAATGAAACAGGAGACTCTTTTATATTCTTTATTTATTTACTCCACTAAATACTCATTTCGAAATGACGACAAAAAGACAAAAGGAGAAGAAAGAAAAATATATTATTCAGTGACAATTATCATGTCAAAAATATGTACACTCATTCAAAATGTGATAATTACCTGCGCGGCGGCGGCAGCAGTAGAAGCAATTCATTATATAATTATTTTTACTGTTACTAATTTATTTATTTATTCACTTTCTTTTAAGATATTTAAATTACATTTTCTGGCTTTCTTCACCAAATCCATATATATGCGCCGCCGTGTGTGTCAAAATAATTGAGAATGAGAATTATTATTATTATTTTTGTACCCAGGCATGAGCCAGGTGACCGTTAGAAACGCACACCATCAAAATCTCTCACGAAATTTTTATATATTTATTATGGCCAAACTTATTTAATTATTTCGCGTATATTATTAAGCTGTTTTAGTAAGCCAATTATGCATACTGGCTAAAAATATTCATTTTTTAAAATTATTTTTTCTCTCTTCTATTTCCTCCATTCTATCTGCTGGGAATATATTCACAGAATATGCATGTTTACTATACACAACACAAGGCAAAAAAAGATGATGAGTAAAAGAGAAAAAAGAAGGATTATAATAATAATCATCCGGATGAATATATATACATGAATAGGTATACATATATCTACACATGCGTGCATATTATTATTATTATTATTACTACTACGTATATTTTTTTTCGCGTCCTGTGAGAAATGTTGTAACACTTATCATCATCTTCACTCTCTCTGTGTATTTATTCCACCACGGAAAAAAAAGTTCAAAAGAAACCGACCACGAAAAGCAAGAATGGTGATACTTAAAAACATTTAATAGACTTTCAGCTAATTAGACGCAAAAAAAAGACAGTGTTGTGGTTGCCTTTCTGGGAGAAGATAAAACAACAAGAACGAGCTCATAAACAGTAGCAATTGTGCCCGTTGTTGTATTTGTTTTTTCGAGTGTTGCTGCTTGTGTGTGTGGTATCATCATCTCACTTCTCTCTCTCTTTTTTCTTTTTCCTCTCTTCGTCTTCTTCATAATCCGTCGTGCTACCATTTTTCTGTGTGTGCATCTCTCATTTTTTCCCGACAGCGGAAAAATTTACGAGCTATCATGCATTTCAACGAAACGCAAAAGTTGGTTTGTTTCTTCATCATCTCATCATCCTGAGAATGCTCATCATCAAAAAGAAGAAGCATGGTCTCCTCATTTAAAGGGAGATGATATGTTATGTTATGATCATCATCATATATGTATATTATACTCTTTTTCTGAGTGAATACGTGTGTGTGTACCTCCCTCCTCCCTACATCTACACATCTTCCTTCTTCTTTTTTTCCTGTCTGCCTGACGCCAACTTTTTTTTTCCTGTCAAATTATTTTTACTGAAAGAGGAAGAAGAAGAACAAGAAAACCATTATGTTTACCCCCAAAAAAAAGAACTCCAAAATCCCTGTTTAACACATTTTTACCTTACATAATATTTTTACAAGTCACTGTGTTACGATCACTTCTTTGGACATTTAATTTTGGTGGCGTTGAGGAATGATGATTTTCTACTCTATTTTAAAGTGAACGTAAAATAATATCGACCACAAAATCTGGAATATGAGTACATTTTTTTTAAAGAGTTGAGCTGATTTTGTGCAAGAATTCATTTTTTTCTATAATGAAGGGTATGACTATCAACAAGACAAAATGTACAAAATATTGTGTGCATAAAAAAAAGTTTCCTCAAGAAAAAATGTAAAACATGTACATACATTCGCTCGTTTTCATGTATTTATGTGTGTGTTTGCTCGTGTGTACTGCGCCTCTAGGTGAAAATTTTGATGTAACACACACAAAAAAAAGCAATAATAGATTGGCCATTGGCCAAAAGTGGTGTTGTCAGACAGACAGACAGACAACACTACTGACCGGACACATTTTATACGACGCACAAAAGAAAATACTATATATCATATTTTTTGTACTTTAAAGAACGTGAGGTAGTGCCAACTTGATTTAACTTTAATTGGTTGATAAATCTTTTTTTCGCGTCAGTTTTATTCATGTACATTATCCTACTAGCATCATCTCTCGCCAATAAAAACCATTCATGAATAACTTTGATGAGTAGGTACTGCAAACATTACAATTATTTTTTTCTTCTTCTACGACGTTAGCTTTGTATAAGTCGCTTATTTACAAATGACATTCTATTCTTTAAACTAATTTTCAAATTAGAAAAAGAGGAACAGTAACTTAATATAATAATTATAGACTAGTAAACATAATCCATCCACTCATCCTGTCTCTCTGTTCTGTTCTTTTCGCATTTATTTTAGCAGGGAGCAAAAAATTAGATTTGAACAAACCCTTTTGTATGCATGTTTTATTTTATTTTATGAACAACTGTTGTCGATGAGCCGCTCAAAACTTGCATAATAATAGTATGCAGTGCAGATAGAGCAACTAATTTTAATGAGGACCATGGAAATTGATAAAAAGAAGCTTAAGTAGGAATCTTGATCTTTTTTTTTTCAAAACTTATGGTCTTCTGCACTCATTTGCGTCTGCTGTTGCGTTTGCCTAAATACTTGCTCTTTGCTCATCCACAACACACACACACCACAACATACACATGTACATGTTCGGTCTACAAAGCAGAAAAACATCCGTATTAATTAATTTTTGCGATCAAATGGTGTGTACTGCCGCTTTTATTCGATTTTATCCACCAGCAGCAGCAACAGCAGAAGCAGCAGCAGAAGCACATTAAAAAATGTATATACTGCATTTTACAATTGTGAATACTACTTACACTCAAGCATATTATATACATACATTACACAGCTTATATAAAGAGAGATATATAAATGAAATGACCAAAAAAAGTAGGCATAATACGGCTTAGCATAATATATTATTATGATTATATTATCAACACTACACAGGTACTTGTATATCTTCTATTTTTTTTATACGCTGCGTGTCCATCCTGTCTTACAACTCTTGACTCTAATACATGTGCATGTCTGCACAAAAATAAGATGATGCATCAACATCGGTGGTCGTCAAGAAAGCTCACTCAATTTTCATGCGATAACATGCTTGTTTCACTGGTCATCCGTTAACAACACACAGAGTAGAACAAAAAATCATATAAAGATTTCTCATCTGTCGTGCCTTTCTCAGTCTTTCTTGCGGACTTGTTCTTATACATATATTTTTTTTGCAGCTTTAGCATTTCCAAAGCAAAGAAGGAGGAGAAGATGCCCAATATCTTATTATTATAATCTTTATTGAATAACTACGTAAAGGGAACGACAACCAAGAGGATGATGATGATGATGATGGACAAATAAATTCATTTGAATATAAAGTCAATACAAGAAGAAAGAGTGCATTAAAAGGATGATGATAAAAAAAACAGAACAGTTTATATATTTTTTTCTTCTTCTCTTCTCTCTCGTGGCATTTGCGACTTGTGACTAAACTTGTACTCTTCTTCTTCTCTCTCTGTCTCTACACCTTTTTATCCGACAACAGATATTAAATGTCTGGTTCTATCACATTTATCTTGATGAGGTGACTGGAATTATTAAATTCGCTTTTATGTATCTCCTTGTTTTTTTTTTGTTATTATATCTTATGTGCTCCGCGCTCGTAAACATTATTATTTTTGCTCCTTGTCCTAATAATCCTCTTCACGGATTAAAAAATATTTTTATATATATGTATACTTATTTACTTTCTTGATATAATATATGCATACATGATACGTTTACATCTCTAATTCTTTTCACAGTGCAGTGCGCGTATAGTGGCTCATAAAAAATGCATTTTTTCCTCTGTATATCTTTATAGTACTTCAAATTGTATGTTGCTCAAATAATTAAACAACAAACATGATGTTTCTTTTTGTTCCTTGTGTTATGTTGAAACAAAAGGGAATAAAGAGTGGATGGAAAGTGCAATTAATAGCCAAAGACTATTATTATTACTATTATTTTTAAATAAAAGAAACAAGGGGAAAATACTCACTTTTTCTCACGTTTCCCAGCACCGGTATCCCGAAATCCTTTGGCAAATGGATTATTATCGATTTTAAGTTGCGTAATCTACAAAAAAACGGGAAAAAAGAAAATTAAATTAGTATTGTTAACATTAGTATTTGTTATCATTTAGAATACATGTAGAATCATCATCATCATCACATGATAATGAATGTAAATTTTTTTTTTTATCTACTTACTTTTTCGTTTTGATACGCCGTCACAGCAATAAATTCGGTTTCCTTGAAAACATAGGTACGAAATGTTGAATACGGTAGTTTCAGAATATCATTTGCCCTCACCAAGTGAAAGCGGGGTTGGTACTTGTGCATCGAATTGAGAATCGTCTGCTTTAACAAAAGTAACCAAATAAATAGAAAATTAAAATCCGATTAATAGGAACACATTACCTTCCACAATTATTCCGATAATTGAGTGAGTGTGTGGCTGGTTGTCTAACAATTAATGCGCTAAACAAAAAATCCTTTATTTGAATTAGAATAACAACTACATCAACAATAACAATAATACAACAAATGACACGTACTTAATAGTCATATATGTATATAATAATTATAATAATAATAATACAAGGTACTACTAAACAAAGTACCATTTTGTAGGATGAATATACCAAATGTACGTACACATTGCGTTCAGTCAGACAAAAGCATGACCTGAATGAATGAATACAAAATATATATATGACAGTTGCAGAAATGATCATAGGACGTGTTGTGAATTTGTTTAAATATTATATGCCAATTTGAAGCCCCCGCCATTGTTGCATCGTCATCTCCATCATCAATAATTGAGATGTAGTATAGAGTTAGCTAAAAGACAACAAAGAACATTTTGTGGCTGTTCATCTCTCTCTGTCAGTTGATTGATCCTAATGAATTATTTTTTTTTTTGAGAAAATAAAATAAAAAAACAACAGAACAACGTCAAGTTGTAGTAGTAGTAGTAGTAGGTGGAAAAGGAGAGCCTCTTTGTATTACACACTAAACTGAAATACCTAACTGACATACCAAAATGTTTTTGTTTTTTGGTTTAAATGATGGCAATTTATAACATTCACTAAATTTATCAGACAACACCCAAAGGTATAAATTACGGCACTTTTTAAATCATCATCGTCATCATCACAAGCAACTTTTTTTTTCTTTTGCTGTAAATGTAGCGTATATACTAGTGTCATTATTAAAAAATTCTGTGCTTGGTTGGAAGGAACATGAAAAATATGCACATAAATTCATACTTTTTATATGAACTAGGTGATTTTGACAGGAATAAACACATTACTTCTCATAATAATCATCATCATCATCATCATCATCATCATCATCATCATCATCATCACAATAATGCAGCAGCAGTTGAATTCTTGGGCTGTCGCCCTTACTTCCCTCTCTGCTTCTTCTTCATTCATTCATTTCATTCCTCACATAAATACATACATACCTTCATAATATTATGTGTGTGTTATAATAATATTAATAATATTATAGTATCAAATCATCAAACTTGTGTCTTATACACTTTGAAACAGATAGACAGAGTAAAGAAGAAGAAAAAATTGCTCCTGAGCATTTTTTTATTTGCACACACGCTTACATATTTTATGTCTATTTGTACGTACTATTGAGTTCATGAATAAATCATCACATTTTTTTGCCAATGCAATGAGTAATAAGGCTAAGTTTGCATAGTTAACAAATATATATATTATATACTTATATATATACACAGTCATTTAGCCAATTGAAGAAAAAAATGTAAAAGATAAATATATAACTCAATTTTCTTACGAGAGTCTCTCTCTCTCTCTCACTGATTGTGAGTGAGTAAGTAATGACCGCTTGTTAAAAACTCATACATTAAATCATAATTTTTTTTAAAACAATTTATTTCTATCATAATTTCGAATCTTTGCAGAAAAACTATCAAATAATATGTGTCTATTTACGCCATGTGTGTTTGGAATGTTGGGTTTGTTCTTATAAATCAAATTATGCACACAAACAAAAACATACGTCAAAAGGGCCTGCCTGCATATGCCTGCGCTGCTGCTGCTCCCGTTCACGTACACATAACACAAGCACACACGTCCCATATTATATACTATTTTACTACACCTTCTTCTCAACAACTTTGTTTTTTTTGCACTCCTTCACAATTAATGTACTCAACTGATAATAAAATATTACTACTACTACAAAAATGTAAAATTTTATATGTGTAGTGAGGAGGAATAATACATACAAACCCATTCTTATCAACAACGAATCTACTCAAAAAAAAAAACATTTACCTAACCATGTAAATAATATGTTTAATGTAATGTATGTGCATGCATGTCTGTAGTATTATGTGTGCTCAACATTATTTCATTCTGTCGAATTATTCTCATCATCATCTTCGTCATCATCATCATCATCAATCAGCATGATGATCGTGAAACGATAGGTTAACATGCACACAGAATCCTCTTTTACTCCATTTCAAAGATACGGATATAACTACATTTGAAAATTGATGGTAGCAGAAAAAAAATGCATATAAGACCGGGATATTATTTTTATATATGTAAGCATTTTGCTATATAGCCATGTACTTTTCTCTCTCTCTCTCTCTCTCTTCTTTTTCTCAAGAAAGAAAAAAAAAGTTCAAAAGAATATAGGTATATGCTTCTCTGGTATATTTTGTAGTAGTGTAATATTATACAATTCTACGCGCGGCTATGATTTTCAATGGCCATATAGCTGAAAGTTTCGAAACATGAGATGAAAATATTAAAAACCATTATTATTATTATTTGATGATTCTGCCCACGAAACGAACATCTTTCTTTTATATATATATTTATATATACGAGCAACTAAGTATAATGCTTACATTCTCTGATTACTGTTTCTTCTCAGTCATTCATTCATTCATTCATTCAGTTAGGTTTCTTTATTTTTTTTTTCTTCTCCTTTTTGGTAAATTCATCTATTTTTCTTGCTGTGTGTGTGTGTGTGGTAAGCCAGTATTTAACCAGTAGTAAAAAAAATCCGTTTTTGGACGACCACGTGAAATGACGTGGGATGAATGTGGAAATCGTGTTAAAGGCTTTTTTATGTTTGATATAAGATTTTTTTAGCTTTGAAGTCAGTTGGGGAGGAGGAGGAAGGAGGGAGAGAAAAAATTGGTGCCATTCTTAAACAGTATTACGTATTATTAGTAGTAGTAGCATCTTCATAACTATCCATTATTGTTATTGGTACTATTATTGCCAAAGAAAGAAGAATATTATGACATTAGATGCACACGAGGACGAAAAAAATTGTACATATCTGAGGATGATAATATGTCATGATTTTTTATTAAGCGTGATCAACCAACTTTTTAATTTAAAAAAATATTTTTTTTTATAAACTCATGAACTTCCCTGAAAGAATTTTTCTTCATGGAACACAGACACCCATCACATCCGCAGTTTTATTACTATTAAATCTTCATATACTTTTTAATGTGAGGGATAGTCCTTGTATGTCTCTCTCTCTCTCTCTCTCTCTGTCTGCCTGTCCATCCAAGAGCATTTGTGGAAAAATAATAACAGCGACTTTGCTAGCGAAATTTTTCTATACCAGGTTTTCATGCAGTTTCTTTTCTTCCTTTTTTACTGTTATTACAAGTAGACCTTTAACAATAAACCATTTTGCCAACCATCCCTCTCTCTCTCTCTTTTAAAACGAAAGTGTTCTGGCAAATCTACTGGAAGGGAAGTAATAAAATATGTCGTAGTACCACCACCACCACCACCACCACTACTACCACCAGTGCTGCCGACCATTGAAGAACAGTTTAAAGAATTATATATGTCTACTTTACCAAGTCCATAATATTCTTTTAGCCACCCACCCAGTAGCTCCAGTAAAAAAATAATATATAAATGTAATTCATACAGCAACCTAAAAACGATATTCAACATTTATGTCGATTTCACAGCTATTCATATAATAGCCATAATAATAATTTTTATCGTTATTATAATTATTATTAGAATCTCAAGCTATCCAGGTTGCACAACTTGTTACCATAAACAGCCTTAAGAACACACACACAAACACAAAACTGTGCTTAATAAACTCCTCCAATCGTTTCCTGTACACGACAACCACACTCACCAAGAAAATAATTTACGCTGACGCATAAAACATGTACATGTATGATTATGCTGAAGGGTATATTATATAGCAGGAAAATAAAGTGCCAAACTTGTTAATTTTGTATTCTCACATTGAAAATATATATAGACCTCACACAAACAAATACAGGGCAAGCCCATATATTATTAACAAGCAAATCCATAAAAAAAAGTTAGACACACACATGCAAACAGTAATATATATAACTTCATGACGCGTGGTGATGATGGTAGTAATGATCTTGTAATTTAAAAATAAAATAAAATGCAATTATAAATATTATACTGGAACATGGTTTTAAATGTGTGCTCTGAGGAGGAAAACACATTTTATTGTGTTTTTTTGTGTATATTACCATGCCGTATAAAACTACACATGCCTACAAAACAATAAACCCCGATATACTTTTTTTATACATCGTATTCTCAGTTTCGTTGGCACTTGGAATACAATGGCGAAAAAAATATCATATAAATTTTTTTTTTGGCAATTGTAAAAAAAACTCCCATGAAAATACTTTCTCATGACATAATACAATAACTACATAGGTAGGTATATACACACACACACACACACAAAGAACGTCGCAACATATTTTAATTCTCTTCCGCCCCAAAATAATGGTCAACAGCTGTAAGAAAATATGCACACAAAAATTACTAGATTGTTTTAGTGTCGGCGCTTGTTTTTAACGGCGATATGGTTAGCACTACCACCACTCTTTTCAGTTTTTTTTTCGAGGTGCTTATTTTTTTTTCTTCTTTAAGATAAAAATTACATGGCCGCCACCACAATATCCTCAATTTCCTAGCATTTACACACATGCAAAACATGCATACGACGCCGAGTAAAAAAAAATACCAATAATATATATACATATTATTGTATGCGTGTATGTTTAAATGGATGATGCATTAATACACAATAAATACATCACAAAATATCACACCATTTCCACACAGAGAAATGTTTGCGTTTTTTTGTTGCTATTACTATTATTATTTTTATGATTATTATACTGAGAGGAGGAATTCTAAAAAAAATGTGTATTTTCTCCATTCCTTTTTTTTACTCACTTATATTTTTTTTGTCGCCGTTGTGATGTGTTTTCCTAGTTGGCATTGTCCTTCCTATTTTTTCATATGACATAGGACACAATAATATATAATATTTACATTAAAAACACACTTTTATACAACAGTAATTTTTTTAGAGTGAAAACATGCCACCACCATCACCACCACAACGACAACTTTACTTGTTCAACCAAGGAAAAAAATAGCTTTGCACATGAAAAAAATGCCATGCATGCATGTTTATTTTATTTTTTATATATATTTTTTTCATTTCGTTCTTTTCGGTTCGTTCCAAACTCCAAAGAGAGAGAGAATATATATTATACATATTTTTTGATATAAAAAAATATTATAGTGTGATAGGAAAGAGTGCTATTCACATTATGGTGTTGGTGGCTGAATACGCCCATTAATTAAAACCACGCAGTGTGTAAAAAGAAGGAATGAAACAACAAGAGCGGAGACAAAACAAAGAAGCACGCAAAGCAACCACCATCACCGTTGATGTTCAAATGTTCATGTAATATTCTCCATATAGCTTATTTTTTTCTGTTCTGTTAGCAGCGAAACATACATTTATTATTTTTATTTTTTCCCTTGTTCTTGTTGTGTTTGTTGCTCTGTGCTCTTGTGTGTTTGTGTTATTTGTGCTTATTTGCTAAAGGACAAGAAAGCAAAAGAATGAACGAATGAGCGACATAAAAAACGAGAGAAAATATCTACACGGAGAGCAGCAGCAGCAGTCGCAGCATAAGTGGAGAAACAGTATCCCTTTTTTCTCTCTCTCTTTACTTCTACTCTATCATGCATTGCACGACACACATGACAGCAATATATATATATTTTTTACCTACTCATGTACAACAACAACAGAGAGAGAGAGAGAGAGAGAGAGTAGTATAAAAATAACAAATAACTTCAATTTCACCTTGTATTATTATTATTATTACAATTTTCAAACCTGCATAATTGATATTCACAAGTAGGAAAAACAGAAAGTGAGGACCATGGCCAGAGAGAGAGAGAGAGAACTGAGAACTATGAGAAGTGCCACGACATCCCCGAAAAAATTCTCAATATGCTTGCATTATGTTTCCGATATATATACTTATTGTTGGCATTTATTATTTTAAGAATATACCACCACGCTGAAGGACAATATATTTTTTTTGCCGACCTAGACCAGCACCGCCACCACCACCTCACTTCCACCATCACCACCATAGAACAACAATCATCATCATCATCATCATCATGATAATCACAAGACATGCAATGGTGTGCCGCGGCTTACATATGTATATAATATGCTTTTTTTGTGTTAGTTGATTTCTTGCACGTCTTTTTTTGTTCTGAATGTGTACGAGTGTGATTATAATCATTTGCTATCATTATTGCCCTTAATGCGATAAAATTATTGACACACCAGCGTAAAAAAAGAGAGTGGTATGTGTTTTAAGTTTTTTTTTGATATCGTGTCCTTTTTGGTAATATATGATTTCATGAAAGTATACTAAAACAAAACTTTTTTTTTCGAATATCATTTTTCAATGCTCAAAGTATAAAAAAGTAATGTTTTTTCTTGGGCTTTGTCATTATGTATTAATTTTTTCTTTCATGTTATTATTTTTAAGATCACTTATGCGACATGAACGACATTTATTTAAAAAAAAAAATAAATAAAAAGGGAAAAAAGTATTTTGTTGGAAAAAATCTTTGACACTTTGCTGGCACTAGTTTTGACACAAACTTTGTCACAAGGTGTGTGACGATAAATATTTATTTGCTATTTTGTTTACAAAAAAAGAAGTAGTATTTTACACAAATTGGGAATTTTTACACCATTTCATGAATAAAAGCATTGTTTAGCCATTATTTGGATTTTAGTTGCACCACAGGAATTTCACACAGGCATTGAGAAAAACAAGCAGAAATTATATTACTACTATTCTTTCAGGTTTTTTTTTTGTTTTATTCAAAAAAGTGTATGCATTCATTATCATTGTGCAAAATCAAGGAATGCTGTTTTCATGTTCTTAGAAGAAGAAAAAATAAATACATGATAAAATAGTCAAAAAATACACACAGCTACATAATAATAATATATACATGTCTGTATGCAGAAGAAGAAGAAGAAGAAAAAAAAGTCAAGCGGTTTTATTTAAGGCGTTTGAAACTATGCCTATTTTTTTTTTGCACAATGGTTCTCAAACATAAATTCCTATTTGTTTGTTTTGTAGAAGAATAATTGGGGAATAAATTCCACGTGAAAGAAAGCAAACATAACAACTATTTAGTTTTAGTGCCTCTTATTACACCTCTCCTTTCACATTACAATTGGAGGAAACAATATTTCCCTTTTTTCCCTTCTAATGAACATCCTTATTTTTACGCTACTTTATTTTTTTTTCAAAATATTTATATAAATTTTTGCTTTCGTTGGCACCATTTTTTCACCGGCAGCAGTAGTGGTGTTGCTACCATAAAGTAATTACTATATTGCTTTTACTACTCGCAAAAAATGGAATATGTACATATATCAACCAGAGCCAACACCACCACCGCGCCGCGTTCACAGCAGTAGCAGCAGCGCTTATAAAAGCAACAGCATTTTAACTATATGCATTCATTAGTATGATTATTATTATTATATCTTGGTTAATGTATTTATTTCGGTATATGCACCATATAACATATTACCATATAGGATGAAGAAGAAAAAACCCGGTAATATTAAACAGAACCCGTTTCCGAAACACAGCCCGGGGCTAAATTGAACTTTTTATTAGACAAAAAGGCTGGCAACTACTTGTGTGGGGGGAAAATGGTTTCGAATGGAAAAGTACGTAAATTTTCGAGTAACACTTTGGTTATGAAAAAAATAATTATAATAATAATTTGTTAAAATTGAGGCCGGGTGGGGTTTCATATGAGAATATACGGCACAATCATACAATACATACATACATACATACATAACCACCACCACCACCTCACTTTACTATCTGCTAAATAATAATAATAAAACATTTATAATAAAATAGAAGTCTATTCCAAACATTTTTTTGGTGAATACAAAAAACTCTTTGTTCATCTAATAGCCTTTTCTTCTTATTCTTATTCTTCCTTGATACTTTTCCACACCTGAACACAAAAAAACACACTATATACACACATATTTGTATATAAACGTCTGCTGTCATTTTACTCCATTAACTATATATATATATTATCATCTTTATACATTATATGCCATATAGTCTGAAAAAAGTAGCTATAATAAAAATGTTGTGTATGAGAGAGTGCGAGTGAGTTACTTTCTTCCGTGTCACGCTTTTTCACATTTTCTACACGACATATTCCCACAAAACTAAATAGAGAAGCACTTGGGTTTTCCTATGTGACAGTCCCTTTTTTTACCTCACACGCAAATACAATGCTACTTTGTAGTAGAGTAGAGACAGATCCACATGATGTTTTCTATCAAAGTGCTATGTTTACTACTACAAATTTTCGATAGCTTTTTTTATATGCACAATATCATCTAAATCTTTAAATGACCTGTATATATAAAAAAAATCTATATCTAACGTATGTATGTATGTATAGGTGTGAATGTATGTATGCCTGGTATGCAATGTGAAATATTGTAGTAAGGTGACATTACTACTAAATTTTTCATTGTAGTCATCATCATCAACATTCTTGGTCGTCATCATCACCAAAAATCCAACGCCACCACCATCGTTTTCTTCTTCTTCTTCTTCTTCTTCTTCTACGTCGTCGTCGTATGAGCACACTTATTAGCCATTCTCACATTTTTTTTTGGCTGGATAATGTGTCCGCTCATGCAAGGTTCCTGTCCTACGGCATTGAGTCTACTACGCTACGGGGACTACTATTACTACATATTATTATTATGTAGGAGTAGTAACGCTGTAATGTGCTGATGAACACCGACTTAACATGAAGTGAAGATAAACAGACAAACTTTAGCTAAAGCTGATAAACGATGTTTAAAAAAAACGCAAAGTGTACATTTTAAAAATGGAGATGCAGGCGCAGCAGCATGCGAAAAAAAATATTACATGCATACTCACTTGTTTTCATCTCCATTTTTACATGGTTTTTATAGCCTCAAAATAATTTCAAGAGGGAAAATATATATATATGTATTTTTAGACTAGGACACATGTAAGCGGTTCTCAAAATATTCTAATCGGCGAGAAAACTTCCACCTGCATTAAAAGAAGCTAACGTAAAGCTAAGAATTGAAAAAAAAACAGAAATTCAAAAAAAATGAGTATCAACTCTGGTTGAAAATTTATAAAGAAGAGACACCTTTTCATTTAAAAAATAGTATGTATTTTTTTCTACACCAAAACCACTTTTATAAAATTAAGTCTTTAATTTTTAAACAAGGGAGGCATCTACAGTTTCTTGTTTAGTTTTGTTGTTTGTGATGATGATGATGATGATGGTACTTTACATTATTATTAAGTACTACTAGAACTTGTGTGTCTCGCCTCTCCTTCTCTCTCTCTCTCTCTCTCTCTGTGTTCGTATATACTGGGGAAATGATCACAAGAAAAACATTCTCACACGTACAATTTCCGCTCAGCAAGAGAAAATCATTCCTCTTTTTACATGCCCATTATTGCTCATGATTATCAGACATGCACAACAGCCATATTTTTTTACATGGGGTGTTCATCAAATAATGCTCACTACCACACCACCACCACCACCACCTCAATAAACTAACAAACAACTCTAACAACACAACAACTGTGACTCTAAAATCATCTTTTTTACAGTCATTATTACTGATTTTATCCAACATTTATAATTTTACTCCGAGAGAGAGAGAGCCGTATATAATATGTATGTAAACTTAAATATCTTGCATGCTATCATCTTATGCTTGTGTGTAAAATACAACCCGACGGGAGAAAACTTGAGCAATTTCAAAATGCTTCATGCTTTTTTTTCAACCTTGTTACTTTTTGAAAGCATATTTACATGACATGCGTTGCCTAATGTTTGCTGTGTAGGTATACATGTGTACATATACATATTATTATGCATGCTCACTAGGCAGAGAGAGAGAGAGAGAGAGAGAGAGAGAGAGATAGACAGAGTTACTCCCACAACTACAAAAACGTAAGGAAGAAACAAGGGTGCTCGGGTTAATCATGGGCTGATACATTGTAAAATACATAAATATCTCTGTTTGCTTCCATGAATGGATGAGAGAGAGAGATATGATGATGTGTGGTAGGTACATAGCTAAGAGGTGTAGCATGAAGAATTTCTTAAAACTATTTTTTTTCCTTACAAGAATTAACACCCCCCACATTGTGCATGTAGGTACATAAACTACTAACATCTTTTTCATCATCATCATCTCTCTTCTTTTTCTTCTTCTTCATTGCCGTCGTCGTCGTCGTAATATATATTTTTCATGCATATTTACTCGTCGAGTCTGGAACTACTTGAGAGAGTCTACAAAAACATTCATTTATTATTACATCCTCATGCATAAAAGCTCACTCGCTCACACACACACACACACACACTCACTTCTACTCTTTGCACAGAGGAATGGAAATAAAGGACGTGTGAATGTATTATGGTTTGAAGCTATTTTTATCTTGATCCACCCTCCTCCTCCTCACTCCTCTCACTCTCTCTCTCACACACAAACACATACAATTCATGAGCAGTGAAGTAACACTACTCATTTAGAGCCACTTTGCTTTTTCAAGCTTATTTAACAACTTAAGAACTCCTGTTCTTCTTGCTCTCACTCTCGCTATCTATATCTCTCTCTTGTACGCCTAGTTCCCTTATCACGTCCTCTACAAAAGCTTCACGCAGTACTAAAATTTAAAAAAGAAGAAGAGAGAATAACTTCTTTTTACAATTTGTATACTACCAAAAAATATTTTTAGAAGAAAAAAACATAAAATTTAAAAATTTGATGATACATATGCATGTTTTTGTTCCAGAATTGCTGTTACATAGTAATAATAAATGATAATAGTCATATTGCGTATTTTCTAAAAAAACTACTATGTTGATTCAGAAGATGATCATGATCATGTTGCTACTACTACTTCTGTTGTTGGTGGTGATGATGATGATGATGATAAAAAGGAGTGGCCTTGTTTTTCCAACTCACATGAGCGAGCGTACGTACGTTTTTACGTACAATGTACGACACAAGGGCCGAGAGCAAGTAATATGATTCCCGTAAGACGAGATGACTATAGACAGAGGTGTGAAGTTCCGAGCACATTGGTTAACACCGAGAGTTATATTAGTCATAGCTTCCACCACCACCACCACCACCAACAACAACAACCCAAGCCATAAAGTGTGCGAGTGTGATGCGAGTGCTATAGTAGTAGTAGCAGCAGAGAGAGAGGAGACGAAGATGATACAAGTGAGTGAGATCTCTCGCCTTCATTTTTTTTCTCTCTCCTTTCAAAAACACAACCACACTTCTGTTCTGTCTATACCTACTCTCGGAAGGTAGAGATACTTAACGGCAGCGGTGGTGGTGTTTCTGATGGCAGCAGCAGGAACGATGCTGATGATGATGGAGTTTTTTTTGTGCAAGTGTGCTAGCTGGTTGTATGAGTTTGTGTGTGTGTGTGTGTGTCGTACTAGTACATTGACTATTCTCTTTCAATGTGTTGTACACCGTAATAATATTTTATTCTTTTTCCATCTCCCTGTCTGGTATGGTGTGTTTGGTGGTGGTAAGAAGAGAAGTGAGTGCGCCACTCAAAAACCCAAAATGCTCTCTCACTATTTTTTTCATTTCCTTTTTTTGTCTACAAGATTCCTATAGTCTTCGTCTTTTCCTTCGTATTTCCTTTATTTAAATAAAAGTTTAATGCAAATACAAAGTCGTATACAAGGTGCATATGAATGAATATTGTTTTTGTATGTATATTTTTTTGTGAACTGAACTCTGTGTGAAACAGGATTACTTTGCTTGGCTGTTGCCTTTTTCCCAATTTTATTTATATGCTCAGGAAAAAAAGTCATTCAAATAAAATAAAAATAAAAATAAAAATAATAAGCATGCATGTTTGTAGCATTGTTGTTTAAAGAGTTGTTGCTCCAACACCTTCCATATTTATTTCCTTCAGATGGGCGGCGGCATCGTTTCAACATATTATTTTCTTTTCACGTTATATTTCTAGTTTGTTAGAAATATTATTGCCATGCCTTCATCTTACAAAACTTTTTAAAAAATGTGGACATATTTTTTTTAAACTGGGGTGTTGGCGATGCCTATTTTTATTTAGTTTAGTTTTTATTGTGTTTTAGCAGAGAACTACGACTATCATCCCTACGAACACGCGTTACTTCTTGCATACTAATAACTTTTTGTTCTTTTTCTTTTTTTCATCTAAAGCTGTAAAAGTTCGTGCTGTTGTGCACGATGCACTGATATTTCTCTTATAATGTCAAGATGAATAAAAACAATATAATTGCCAGAAAGAAGAAGAAAAGCATGAGGAAATAAATTACAATGCATAAGATAGTATCTCTCAACAATAAACTTGAAGGCTATTTCTGAAGAAAATTCAATGTAAACCATTTTATTCACACGCATGCACGCAAATGTAAACAAAAAGGGAACGATATGATGACTGTTGTGCACACTTTGATTCCACACCCACAAAAAATATGTGATCAATAGAGTAAAAAAATGAAAACATAATAATAATAATAATAATAAGCATATATAATCCCCTAAAAAAAATCTTAAAAGTTGAATAGTTTGAAATATAGCTATATTTACAAAAAAAAATTACTATAGTAAATTTTTTTTTTGAAGATCTCAAGAAAATGTACATTTCCAGTATAAATGATAATCCATCTAAAAATGTAAGACTGTAAACTTTTTTTCCCCTTTATCCTTTTCCTCCGGATTCCAAAGCCCTTTTCCCCAAAAAACTTGGTATGTAAAATTATATACAAGCAAACGACCTACACACACCCAGCTACATATAAACATAGACACTTTACATGGCTATCAGCAGAACAACACGGACACACACATGTTCCAGACAGAGTACCGCGTATTACTCAACGTCATACAAACTTATTATTATTATTATCAGCATCATATCATATAAACTCTAAAAATAAGCTAAGCCTTTTACATAAAAAAAGGATGATGATGATATTACACGGAGTAGTTGCAGTCTCAACGTCTTTTTCTCTCTATATATATTTTTTCCTCCTCCTTCTTCTATTTCCTCTTTTTTTTGTGTCCGCTCCCTCACTTTTACTTTCACCCTCACTCATCTTTCACTTTCAGAAGTATACCTTCTCCTTTCGTGATAGAGTGTAAGAAAAGGAGAGTTGAGAGTGAGAAAGGAAAAAAGTGCACTCTTACACAGACACACACAAGTTTTTTGTATGTATGCATGTGTGTTCATCTCTGAATACAAGTGTAGGGATGAAGCAAACGACTACAAGAAGAAGAAGGAGAAGAAGAAGAAAAGTCTTATATATATTTTTTTTACTCCCTCGAGGTTTTTGCTCGCCTCCGCTATCTCACTTACTCTCTTTCACTCACTTTATTTTACTTTTTTATATAAAACACACAGAGAGAGAGACACACACACGGAATGCATACATTCATACTACCAAATACATATATACACGTCACTTCCCTTTTTTTGCTAGGGAAAAAGCTTTAATGCATTATTCTAGGGAGAGAAAAAAAACTTTTCAAGTTGGATGATGATGATCCTGACTGATGATATGGTATATCTTCAGTATATCAATGCTTCCATCTGTACCTTTTTTCTCTCTTCTTTATGTTAGGTAGGACGTGTGCTATCTAGCAAGCAGATGACAAGAAGTGATGTAGTGGGTATAAGCAGCAGCAGCAGCAGCAGCAGAAGAAGAAGAATAAGTACTACGACTCCTGCTACATTATACATTAAATTATGTATACTTTATATACAGATATATATATTTATATATAAGAGCGATATAAAATGGTAAAGAGAGAGAGAGAGAGAGAGATAGATAGTACCGACGAAGGGAAAAAGAAGAAAGTGATGTGAGGTAATGGTAAATGTTTAGTACTCCCACAGGTCCTTCCTTTTTTCCCTGCCTCATACGATTCATGACATCTCTCACAAAACTGATCACTCCAACTCACTTTATTTCCCCCTTACCACCACCACCACCGCCACTACTAGTACTACTACTACTACTACACTTTCTGCTCAACAAAGAACAAACGTAGAATCTCGTTTGTCTAATATGCTCTCTCACTCTCTCTCCTTTCTCGTCCTCGTCGTCATTCTTTCTTTCTTTCCCTTTCATAATAAATATATTTCATTTTCTTTGCTGTTGTTACTGCATTTTCGCCTCCCTTTTTCCTTGGATTTCACAGAGTCTTATTTCCTGCCCCTCAGAGAAATATCCTCACTTTACATTGTCTTCCTACGTATTACAGTGGGTGTGTATGTCCGTATCTACTACCTATGCTGCTGTCATATGTGTGGAAAGATTCCAAGTGTGAGCCTACATATATATTATTATAAAAACACAAGTGTATACTCTCATAGAGCAAATATATACCTATTACATATATATGCAGGTCCGGTGTGATGTGATAGTGGTGGTGGTAGTTGCCTTTCTCTGTGCACGTTCCTAACACGAAAAGTGGAAGACTGATATATACACACATACGTGTACATGTCATGTGATTTGAGTGGTTCTTCTAAACATCCATCCATCCATTTTCTCCCCTTTTCTATCCATCTCTCGCTCTCTCCTTCTCTATTTTCCTCCAATTCTATTTCTTTCTCTTATTTTTTCTTCTGAACTGACTGTGTAGTGTGCTGTTGAAGCGAAAACTGTGTAGTGTTTTTAAGACATAAGCAGAGAAAATGGTGGGTGGGAAAGAAAAGTAAAAGTAACATATAGGGAGTGTTTGTGAGTGAGTGAGTGAGTGAGTGAGTGAGTGGTGAGTGTGGGATGATGCTTATATACTCACATACATTCTTTCATGTTTACATACACTTTTTCAATCTCATTCTCACGCCCAACTCATTCCTCCAACTTCCGATCTTCTTTACTCTTCTGAAAACTCATTCTATTACACAAACCCCCCAAAAAAACTAAGAGAAGAAAACCTTTCAACTTGAAACATTATTATTATTTTTTAAACAACAACAACTACTACTACTGCTGCTACTACGTTCTACAACAACAACAAATTACGCATATTATGTAACACCATAATAACAACTAAAGTGAAAATAGTTACTCGCAAAAACTTTTCCATCATGATCGGCAAACAAAACTTTTTACAAACTGTAAATAAGTACTAGGAGGATGTATGTTGTAGTAAAGAGCAAAATGTAAAAGCAAAATAGAGTCGAGTGATATAGATTTGTTTTGAAACCTAATTTTAGCAATGGCTGCCTTACAATGTACCCATGTGTGCATGTACGTACATACAACTACATATTATATTAGGTATTATATATACTTGGTAGAATGTGTGTGTGTATTTATGCAACACTGATTCATCAGCATCATCATAATCACTGTTAGAAAATTGCTTGGAGGAAAGTAACATCCTCTTAGGGAAACTCAGATGGCAAACTCTGGACTTGTTTACTTTCTCCCTCTCCCTCTCTCTCTCTCTCTCTCTTTATTGCTCCCGGCAATTCCATAACTCACTTACGCCTTACTATACAACTCTCCTTTCTACAAAGTCAAGTAGTCCATGTATATATATAAATGGGCTTATATCTCGCACAAAAAGTGTAAAACCAAGCAACCGACACACCGACACACACACACACACACATGCATATACACACGCTCTCTGTACTACACACTCCCAGCCAGTCAATCACATCACCACCACAACTTTTCTCCTTTGCTACACCTTCTCTTTTCTCCTTCACTCCTCTTCTCCTCTTGTGTGTGTGTGTTTCAGGAGAGAAAAAACATGGTGCGTTCCTCAGATGCGCGATAGTTTGTTTTGCTTGTGTGTATAGAAAGATTATCAAATTTCCTTCCTCTCTCTCTCTCCCTTTATCTTAGTTTTATTGATTAGTGTAGCCATCCTCATCGTCACCAGCATACAAATATATTTTTCGGTTCAGAAGAGCATCCTCCTCACTTTATAAAGTTAATATGTGTAACTACGTAGTTTCGTGCAAGTACCCAAAACACACACACACACACACAATATATATATATAATGCTCCTAGTACAACAAATAATAAAACATGCAGTGTGAATAATCAATACCACTTCACCTTTCATGAAGCACCTTTCTCATTTTTTTTGTAAAGCTGGCACTACAAGATCACACCTACAGATAATCTCTCTACCAAACACACACACATACAATCATTACTCTCTCGCAAACAATCTGTGCATAATATACGTACAACATACAAAGTGACAGTGTATTAAATCCCACAAACATTGTAAGTGAATAATGAGAGGATAGGATGAAAGAGAGAGAGAGAGAGAGGATGGGTGAAGTGATAATATGAAGCAGCTTAAAAGGTAGGCAATAATATGGATCGCTTACAAAAAAAAAATCCGGCAAAATGTCAACATGAACACAAACAGAAGGCAAATAGAGTATTTATTTTACAACACAAACACACAAACAAGACATAATAAAGAGAGCGGTTCATTATTCCTAATGTCGCATCCCTGGGGTAGCAGCAGGAGCAGGAGCAGACAACAAAAACATCCAGCCAGCCACCAGATCAACAAAAGAAAAATGGGAAATCACTCAACTTTGTCCCTCTTCTTATTCTTCGCCACCATTGTATCTGTATTTTGTCTGTTTTTGTTAAAAGGAGACAAGGCTCATCGTAATTATTATTATCATTATCACTACCAGGAATACAAACAAACATGATGATGATAATAATAAAAATAATAAGCAAAGCCACACCATATCACACACCAGCACCGCTGCCGCCTAAGTAGCAAGATTTTGTATGGTGGTGGTGTGGTGCTGGTGGTAGTAATAATCAACTGGTTATGTGAATTGATATTTTATTTTGAACCGACTTAAAAGTTTTTTTTTTCTTCTTCCTTTTCATCTTACTTTTACGCCTAAATGCACTTATAAGAGCAAAACACTTTACAATAATATACCCACAACATGAAACTGATATCTATTGTGCCACCACCATAGCCATCCTATTATCATAACTCATCATTCTCATCCTCATCCATTCTTCATCTTTTTTTAAAGTTCAAAACAGAAAAAAAGGAATACATAAATAAATAGGTATCTATGTAACGTACTTACTTTAGATTACAAGAGCGTTATATTATTATTCTTCTTAATACATATTTTTTTGCTATAAGTAAAAAAAAAATTGTGGCCGGAGGCAATCCACACAAAATTTCAATTCAACACTCCTTCTTCTTCTTTTTCATGTTCATATTTCCATAATGTCTTTTTTTAAATACACACAATGTACCAAAAAGAGTATAAGAAAAGGAGAGTAAGTGTATGTAGTGTCGGCAAAAATGACTAGGATGATCAGGATGATGAATCTGTTCAAAAGCTTTAAGCTGCATGACGTCCTCGTCCTATTGATCTCTGAATTTAAAAAAATAAATCTGAAGAGGCGATGAACTTGGTTCCATCATCATCATCATCCTCGCAACCACCATCACCACCAGCAATGCAATAATAACACAACCAACAACAATATGGAACATTTACCAACAAATATTAAGAGACTCATCATTATTATCATCTTCTTCAACAGAGTGTCTGTTTAGCAACAATAAAGAGATATATATGGATTTATTTTATACATATATATGAATACATATATATCGCATATATATAAAGTTGGGTGGAATTTTGGGAGGATGATGACGAGGTTTGGCGGTGGTGGTGGTGTGGTTGATGCTGCTGCTGCTGCTGATGATGATGATGCTATCATCAAAATATATATTTCTTTAAACATGGTAATATCCTTCCCTCACTAATCTATCTAGCTCCACGTTTTTATTCATTCCAACGAGGATGACAGATACATTAAACTACACCTTTAAGTATCCGAGTGTTGTTTAAGGCACAAACTATTAAAAACGACCAATTATTTCAGCCTGACTTGACTGGTTCTAATTTTTATGTACACTAAGTTACTATTATTATTATACATATGTGGTATAGAGTAAAAAAAAAGTACGCACAAAAAAAACAACTAAGGTTTTATGGTAAATGAACGCATCAACAAAATAGAGACAGAGAGAGAGGTACAAACACACACAAGTACAAGCAGAGTATCAGTTTCATTCATTGGATTTTTTGTCATGTTTATAAGCCATCAGAGAGTAGTAGTGAGTAAATTTTTTTTACGCACCTTTTCCCTTTTATCGCCGATGATGATAATAACAATGATAGTGTGTGCGATAATGATGATGATGATGATGACGATGCTACCATGAAAGATGGGTACAAGAGAAGCAAACATTGGAAACCAGCTGCACATGTGTTCACGATTATCTTCATGTTTATTTTCTCCATTTGCTACTTGCAAATGCTACCTACATGATAATAATAATAATAATAATAATAATAATAATAAATACTACAAGTCTTCCTATTCATGTTGCTCATCATCATCATGATGTTATTGACGACGACAGATCCTTTGAGTAAATACAAAGATCTTTTTAACCACAAAAACCAACCAAAAAAGCCTGGTATTTATATTTAAGTACCTTCACAACACAAATGACAAAAAAAGAAGAATTCGTCACAATAACAGACAATACTCAGAGTGCAAATCCTTGCACCTCCAAAATAAAAACTCGGCTAATGCTATCGAGCTCCATGTATGTATATTATATACATACATATGTGCTTATTGTCACACAGAGAAACAAAACATAAGATACATAAAAGTACACAATGGTTTTTTCTTCTCTTCTATTTGCCATGATGATGATGATGATGATTATACCATCAAATTTTATATTCGAATGGAGATGAATAATAATTGTGGTGTGATCATATGATGGTGATGACACCGATCTCTATCTTTTCCTCTCCTCTCTTTTTTCTTCTCTCTACACACACAAACGCAAATAAAAGTATGCAATCAACCGTACAGTTAACTTGCTTTACACACTTCACACTATGCACACATACCTACATACAATATATAGTATGCAATATGTACACATCAAAATATCATGTAATTTTAAATCCCAACATAAATAACAAAAATATTTTTAAAAAAACATGTCTTCCGTAAAATCCGACATGAGGAAAAATAATTCAGCCCTGTCTCACTGAGAATTCAAATATTTACCATTTAGGAGGATACACTGTATAATAAATTGTCATCACTATCATCATCACCATCATCATCTCTTTCATTGTAGTAAAGTAAGTAGAGTTGATAAAGCCAACTTGTCAATGAATTCATGCAAGTGCAAAGACATGCCAAACAGAAAGGCGAAGAAGACGAAGAAGAATGACAATGACACTACGGAATTTTAAATAAAGAGAGTGTGGTTGCAGACGGTAATTGTGACAAGCGAAAAAAAAATCATTTCTTTGAACTTGAGTGCCCAGCACCGTAGCTTTTTTTCCAACTAGAAACCCATTGTCTCCTCTCCTTTTTTTATCAAATGCGTAATCAGCAAAGTATGTATGTATTATTATTATTTTTAGCTACTTACAGCGATTACTTTATACCTCTTCTTCTTCTTCTTATGATCTGATGACATGTTTCATTCATTCATTCCTCATCTCTTTTATCATTATTTGTCTGCGGGAAAAAAAGAAGATATTTCGAAACTGTAGTTACATATCAACGCAAGAGAGAGAGAGAGAGAGAGAGACTTACTCAAGTTGGTGGTATGCATGTTTACATTCAGAGAGATAAATGCAAAAAATAAATAAATACATACCTATGAATTATTCACCACACACGAAAAAAATAAAATAATGAAAATTTTTTTTATTTTGAGATACAACATCCTGCGAACAATATTGTTCTATCCTGTGATCATTATCATCATCATCATCATCTTCACATCACCCAACAACCTTAATTTATGCAAGCGTCAAAGGAATGTCAATTGGCTAATGCCTCCCAAAGAAAGCCAACTAAAAAGAGGTTGCGTGTATCAATTTTGTACACGTGTGCGTCTATTTTTTGTGATAGTAGCAACTGATATAAATATAATATTACCTGTGCTCCATAGTATTATCTATCTCTACACACACATTATACTTTGTTGAAACATAATCGATACGTCACCATCTTTTTTTACACACACACACTACTACTGTAACGCCTTGGTTGTTTTCTATTATATTCTGTATTCAAATTCAGAGAAGAGGGAAAAGTTATGTCATCAAAAAAACAACACATTTACATTTATACACTTATTATCTTGCGATAATATTCGTGATCATTATCAAAAATAAAACCTCTCAACATCACAATCATCATCATCTCACTTCTTCTTTTTCAACAAGAACAATATGTAAAAGTATCAGCGCGTTGAGAAAAAAAAGATTTAATTCTAGATTCAAAAATTCAAAAGCGGAAAATGAGCCATGTTGCGGACAATGTGTTGTTTTTAATACCACACCAGCAGAAGCAGAAGGGTGCCATACACTATCATGATGACATGTACTAATGTTTTGAAGATGGATAAGAAATACTGTCACATTTTACCTAATATTTTAATATTAGCATTTTGTTCTTCTTAAAACATTTTTTTTTCTTTCCCCTTCTCTGGTTTCATTCATACCAAAAAATAAACATATTGGACTACAAGACGTGGACGACGACGACGACGACGTCTTCTTGTGATCTCAAGTGGACGAGACACGAGTCTTGCCGCGCGGTGCTGCTGCTGACTGAAATGAGCCATCTTTTTGAACGCTTGAGTGATTGCGCATACATTAAATGAAAACATTAGAAAAAAAGACAATAGCCAACTTTGCATAATATATATAAAATATTCTTTCTTTTTCTAACAAGCGTCTACTTTTTTTCCTTCTTCTTCTTCTTCTTCTCCTACTCTCCCCGTCACCATCTTTCAAAAACACTCATAATAATCCAATGCATTTTATGATATAATAGAACAACAATAATAATTATAATATTATATATTATGCGCTACGCTCATAACACATTCATTCTCATTTTCACTGCTCGTCATCATCATCATCATCATATTGACTTGAGTGAGAGAATATGCAAACAATATAATATTTATAATATGTATTTTTCGTACTGGCGGACTGACTGACTGACTGCCTGCCTGAAAATTATTCATTTTTAATGCTGCCTTTTGGAAGCATTGATGATGATGTACTAGGAAGCGTATATAAGTTGTTATACCCAACTCTCAAAAAAAAACTCATCCTTGTTATTCTCGTCTCATCTTTCATTGAGACGCTGGCTGCATATAAATTGTATTTTGCATTTTAATCATCATTTGTGTGTGTAGTATCAACCTACATATAAACAATCCTATCATATAATCATCATCATCATCATCATGTTCATTGCACCTCGAGAAACGGTTCAAATTATGAAAAATTATTTCTCTTTGGTTCAACCATAATAACAACAGTAATACAGTAACAACAACAACAATAATAAAAAAATATAATAAAAGATGTTTCTTCTAAAATATTTAACATGCACACAAGTTGTCTCAAGTGTTTCACATACTAACAACCACCTTTTTCTCACTCTTTTCTTCTTCTTCTTCTAATTCTCGTCTGACTAAAACACGAGCACAAAAGATCACACAAAAAAGTCTACAAAACTTTTTCACACAGCAAAAAAAAACCCACACACACAAGATTAGTATATGTTTTTTTAAAACTTTCATGTCAAAAGATGAATGTTTTTGTAGGTATATTAATATACATACATACATATATACATATATGTATGCGTATATAAAATGCTCAGAAGCTTTTGTTTGCGATTGAATGAAGATGGTTTTGGTTTTTAAAAGGAGAAAAAAAGAGAGGCAGAGTATCATCATCTCAAGAAATACAAGAATAAGGAAGTAAAGTTGTCATATTATTATATACCTACCTACCTACCAACCTACCTATACGTACATTTGTCTTTTTGTAAAAAAAGCGTATAATAATAATAATAATAACAAATGCTTATAAAAGTTAAAAATCGCATAAATATATGTATAATAAAAATATGTACATTAGATATCTCGATTCATCTTCTATTCGCTTCTCTCAGAGTTAGCACAGAGTGTCCTCCTTTCTTTTTTTCCCCCTTCATCATCATCCTCATCACCAACATCATCATTTCTCTCTTTCGTTTTTCTCTCTTCTTCACTTTATTCGTTATATTTACTGAAGTGAAGTGCATTCATCATCATTTTTTTTGTCTACAAGTGACAAGAAGGGTAGTCAATCCAACAGCAGCAAAAAAGCAAAAGATGAACATGTAAAGCTTAAAAAGAAAGATGTACACATACTCTCTCTCTCTCTCTCTCATCTTGTGAAGAATCGGGCAAATTCCTTTGATCTTCACTCTTGAGTGCGGCGACAAGTCAGCAATCACAAGCCGACTAAAAATGATCTCTTAACTACGGCATCACCAAAAAATCATGATCATGATCATCATGAACAACAACAGCTACCACTATACATATACTCCTTCTGGCATGCCACTCACTTCTCTCTGTATCATCATCACCCCACGACAGCACTACAACTACCACTCTTTGCTACCACTTCTTCTTCTTCATCTTCATCTCCTTCTTCTTCTTCTCATCTTTTTTTTCCTACCAAGAAAAAAGAAGCGATGATCTTGTCACACACAAATAATGTGTCATCTCTATAAATGATGCATAGAGGTAGAAATACAAATCAGGTTTCTCCATGCATCATCATCCCATCTTTTTTTTTCTCTCATAGTAATATTCATCTAAGCTTGTCTTCTTCCTTCATTCATTTTTGATTCCAATACATATGTATATACATAACCCTGTGTTTATATCCATATTATCACGTAAAAAATATATATTAAAAAACTTTTCTTCCTTTAACATATTTTTTTTTACTACGCCTGTCTTCTCTCTTTTTTCATCCAGCAGTTCACATTATCGTCATCCGTCTCCACGTCAACAAAAAATATAATAATAAATTCCGACTACAACTTTTTTTTATAAAAAAAAAATATTGTCACCGACTTCATACACACTCACACACTGATATCGGTGTCAGCATCATCCCACAATTACAAAAACATGCATCATATGCAATTACAAAGTACACTAAATATCAATGTAATCTCAACAAAAAAAGAATATTAATTGTTCAACAACTTATCATCATCAATAGTGCAAAAATTCAGGCAACAATTTTATAGTTTGATGAAAAGATGATGATACATATATTTTTTGTAGAGAAATTTACAGAGTCGTCTTCTTAATCATGATCATGATGATGACGACATTATAGTGATGCAAAAGATGCGAGTAGCGCAAGCTTTGAGAAAGATCCGTCATTAAAATCCGTCAAAAGGACGAATAGCATTATGGTTAGATGAGTGAGAGAAAAGAGAGAGAGAGAGAGATGATACAACAAGCAGCGAGCCGTAAGTAAGTGCTTGCACTTACTTATGGAAAAAAAGCCTTTTATCGACTCACTCAACCCAAGTCAACAACTTCATTCCGCTCTCACCGTACAAACATGCCAGAGTGTCCTCCTTGTCACTTCACTCCATTTTTCACAACCAAGAAGACTCAATGAATAATCATCATAGAAGCGTGTATGTGTGTATGTGTGTGATCATGAGGATATATATAATGTGTGTATTTACTCCAACCAAGAAAGACATCTCTTCTCCTCCACAACACCGTCATCTTTCTCAGCCATCATCGCGCTTCGTAGTATTAAAAAAAAGGTCCTCTTTGCCACTTTCTATTACATCCGTCTCCCTGCTTCTCTTTTAGCTTATTATATATATATTTTTCTCTATCACTATACTATATCTTGGTGTAATATCATCATGATCATCAGTGTCATTACACCACTACTACTACTACTGCCACACGGCGTGGCCTACTCTAAAGCGCCTTGTTGAGTTTTTAGGCATTAATAATCCTTTTTTTATTCCTTTGATTTTCTGCGACTAGTGTGTGTGCCCTTTTTACACACACCATCACTAACTAATGCTTTTACTACTTACAAGAAGAAGAAGAAAAAAACGAGCAAGTGTTCTTGCTTTTTTTTATGCTTTGAATGACTAAATATGATGAGATGAGGAATGAATAAAAGTGAAAAAATCAACACCAGTTGTGTCAGTCTCTTCACAGCCTTCTTCTTCTTCTTCATCATCATCATCCCAGCCTTATCCTTACAAAATATCATCACTCATAATGACTTTTTTTTTCTTCATAAAAAAGCACACACATATTTTATCAGATATTCTTTGAAGTTTTCAATTCATCCCGATAATGTACGCTATTTTTTGTTATCTAGACAAACAAAATAATATATGTAGCCATGTTCAATCTCCAAAATATTGAATACAGAGAGAGAGAGAGAAAAAACTCTGATTTCAAAGAAACCATACAAGGTTCTTTCCCCAAAAAGTATATTAAGACCTACACAGAACCCATATGCCATAGTATGTGTACGTATTGTATTTATCATAATACCTATACATATCATATTATGATCCCAAGCAAGATCAGAGCATATTATTAGGTTTATAGATTAGCCTTGGATCCTGCCCCAAATTTATATGGGTTTTCTACGACTTCCTATAATTATTAAAATTAATTTATTAAACCTCATTATCATTTTCCAACCAGCTTTTTTCCACATTGAATACATTTAATATGTGTAGTCAAATCTTATTAAGAATCCCTAGTTATCCATCCACCAGGTCAGAAATTATGATGTGAAGGCATATTATTCCATGATGAAATTTTTTAATATTTTTTTTATATGATTATATTGCGGAATGTGCACTAGATATCTACATAATACACCAATTATATTAATTAGCACATTGAGCACATGCGATACACATAAGAGTCTTCATCAAGTATCATCCTAGACTCATCCTCCTTTCACCCTACATATTATACCAAATTATCGCATTAAATATATGCATCATCCAAATTTCGCCATCTTCCCTGACATCCGTCCCATGTCCACGTAATTAGACATGATGAGTAATTTAATTAGCAGTAATTAGCATGACGTGTAAAATAGCAAACACCTCAGCATTTTAAGCTCAACGTCAGCATGACTTCATTGATTTGCCGAAAAAAGTGTGCACACACATTTGTAACAGCAGCAGTGCCGTCCTCACCATCAGTACAACACAAAAACTAATGATAATAATATGAAGATAATTAGTAGTAGCCAACAAAATGTGGGAAAGTGTTGTGATGATTGATGATGCTTCACTTTGTTTGCTTCCGTGAAAAAAAAACCAAACAAATAAAATGTCTTGGAATATAACTACAAAGTCAAGAAACTACAAAATAGCACAGTATAAAATTGTCATCGGTTTATAGTAATATTAATAGAATGTGTGAGATATCATGGCATTTTTTTCTGATATATATTCATCTTGTCACTTTAGCATTGCGCGCTAATAATATTAGCTCAGTGACTAGTAGTAGTAGTAGTGTGGCATCAACTGTCAAACTAATCATGAACCTATATCTAACTGTCCATGTTTCTTGTAAAATGTATTTGAAATACTTATGTATTTTGAGTAGCAAAGGTATTTTGTATTTGTATTTTGTATTTTGACAAAAAAGTATTTTGCCCATCTCTGCTAGTAGTAGTGTGGCATCAACTGTCAAACTAATCATGAACCTATATCTAACTGTCCATGTTTCTACTTAATTCCACATTGGTGTTTCTTTTTTACTCTTTCGAAATTGAGTGATTGACTTGAATGGAGAAAAGTAGAAGGGAAAAGTGAGAACATGATCGAGACATGCTTCACCTCTCATTATGTAAACATTAATCTGGTCAAGGGAGTAAAAGCTATACCAATACATTTAATGACATGGCAGCTCACTATTTAATATCATATCTTGCATAATATACTTACTTAGCATATTTTTTTCCCCCAAAGTGTACACCAAAACTTTACGCACTTCTGCTCCAGAGTTCAATGAGTTGAGCAGAGAGAGAGAGAGAGAGACACGTTCAACGTTCAACATACAACATTTTTTGGAATGAGCGTGTGTGTGTGTGTACAAAAAGCAGGGCTATTTTTCTGCACACGATAATTTCCACAGAACAAAATGTTTTTTTTGGAGATAATGACATTACTCATTCCAGTAGTAGGAGTAGTAGTAGTAGTAATGATGATGGTGCAATAATAAGAAAGAAAGGAACATAATAATATATAAGAATAATAATACACGCAGTAACTATTCAAGCTTACTGGAACGAAGAACAGCATGCCTTTTCAACATTTTTTTTGTACTGGTTCCAGGGACATGCATGTCTGCATGCACGTATGCCATTACAAAAAACAAGCTACATTAGTTAGCCCGTGTGTGTGTGTCTATGTTTACCAGACGTAGACTAGCGAGAGGGAAATAAAGAGAGAGAGAGAGAGAAAAAAAAGTTTCTGGTCGATGAAGAATGCACAATGTAAATGAGCTCATTTATTTATTAGTCGAGAAAGAAGCTAAAAAGCCACTATCTACTACATACATTGTACCTACTACCATAACTTCCCAATAATACAATGATTATTGCTCTTAGTGTATGCAAGAGACAGGCATTCATGATGATGATGATACCACCAGCGCATTGGCTTTTTTTTGTACATAATGTGATACATTTTCCTGAACACTCATAAAGCTCTTATTCGCCCTGATCATTATGTAATAATAATAATCAACAAGAAACCTAAGCAGAATTGCGTACAATAAACTAAGCTGCTGGCGTGGCATTGTTGTAGTTAGTTACTCACATTATTACAGTAATATTTAATAATAATAAGCAAAAACCTCCTCCTCCTTCTCCTCCTCCTCCTCCTCGTCTGGGTCTCCCTCTCAGTCTAGAGAGCATCATTTACATCCTACCATTTCCCTCATTTTTTTTACCTATCTGCCTCAATGAACTCTTAAATAACATGAACATGAATCCTAATGAGTGCTCTCTTTGTATATATATGAGTGAGTGTATAATAATATGTATATGGATAAAAAAAGTGGAATTACAACAAGGACGACGTTTGGACGACACTTATGCTCACATGTTCTGGACGGGATTAAGAAGCCATTCTTTTTTGAGAGCCAAGTCTAAAACAGTTGACACGCCTTTACCTGGCACCCACATCATCAATATATATAAGCTGTGTGACATGTCACAAATATTGTCTTGTCTACTTGTACTTCCTTCTTCTATCACCCATCACAGAGCAGTAATCGATGCTCTTTCTCTCTCTCGCTCTGTCCATATCCAGTTGCACATACACAACAGCAGCAGCAACATTAAGAAATGATAATTCACACTAGGGAACACGCTACTAAACAATATTGTGTCTTCCATTAATGTTACCTATTCTACTACTACCTCCACCACCTACACTCACCATCGCATTAAACTGACTACTTTATAATTCCATCAAACTACCATCAGCTCATGCACACACAAACACACCATCATCATGTCATGCCACCAACCAAAATATTCCCAAAAGGTTTCCCATCTCCTCTTTCTTTTTATTTCTCTCCCTTTCTCCCTCACTCACTCATATCCTCACACAGATGTAGTAGTCATATAACACTAGCCTTGTCGTCAGTGGCATTTCATGTTTCATGTTTGAATCATCATCATCATCATCATCATCATCATCATTATCATCATGAATTTAGTAAGTCTGGCTTGGTCAAGAAAAACGAATCAACTTAGAAGCTAAAAGAACATGCATGTACATTTGGACGAGAGAGAACACTTAATTATATAATAACATGAGCCATGAGACATGCACAATGAAGGAGAGAGCCTTCGTCCAATTGAGATTTCCATGAAATAAAAATCAAACTAGCTACACAACAATACCAACTAACAACTAGCTTTTACTCTTGTGTTGTTGTTGCTGCTGTACTAGTGTAGTAGTTGATGTAAGTAGTAGTAGTAGTAAAAGTGTCAAAACTAGTAATGATATGGAGGACGGTTGGCGGTGTGACGAAACTACAAGGAAGGCGACAGCAATGCCCACCATAAGAAATGCATGCAAGTTGTGTGCGTACTTTTTTCTAGCTACTTATTTATTCACATTTATTAAATTCATTGATTTTACTTGTCATTAATGCACCACCAGCACCACCATGTCATTTTCTAGTACACATACACCAACAACTTACACGACATTTTCTTCTTCTTTTTTGTGTGTGTGCTCATGCTACTGGAATGACTGGGTTCACACAACACAACAACCAAGTCAAGCCTCACGTCAATCACGAAGAAGACGTGCTCATTCTCTCTTTCTTTGGTCAGTATCTAATATTCTATTATTATCACCTTTCGGTCTACACTAATCATAAAGCAAAAAAGTTGGACTACAAAAAAAAATACGTGGTTAGCTGTTGTAGTAGTGGAAGAACAACAAGAGTGCAAATAAGTGGTGGTGGTAATGGCCCCACTCCCCACTTACACAAACAACACCGACGAACATGAACATTTTAGCAGTAGAAAAAATCATTTAAATTTTCCTTCTCTCTCTCTCTCTCTTCCATCCTTCTTGTACCGTCATTTCTTACTCACAAGCTTCTTCTTTTTTTTGCTACCAACACAAAAACACAACACACGTTGTTTTATAAAAGAGTTCAAAGCACGAAGAAAATTTCATCAATATGTATCCCTATTATACATATTATACCTATACATATGTATCTTATATGGATTTGTCTTCTATTACCCTCTTTCTTCACACATGCACTGTAATGACTTTCTGCATTCATTCCTCTTGTCTCTCTGCCCTACACATTCTCGTTTGTTTTATATTTTTATTATCATTATTATTAAGAAACATTGAAAGGAAACACCGTCGGGGTGCAAAACTCTTGCCGTCGTCCTCCTCGTGATGAGATGATCGTAAAAAACAAAGGAAGCATTGTGATTGCAACAGTGTCATAATATAGTAGTAGCAGCAGACAACTCGGATAAATAAAAACAAACATCTTTTTTTTGCTCCTCCACTCATTCTTCTTCACCATCTATCTCTCATCCTTCACTACTACTTCTACTACTGCTCTCCATATTATTATATTTTTTTGCTCTCATTTCTATTCATTCCTTTTCATTACCCAAAAAAAATATAAAATATTTTCACTATATTTTTTTTCTCCAACGCGTAAATAAATATACACGCATTTTACTACAAAAAAAAAAGAAGTGACGTGGGCCTCCTCAACATTGCTACTAAAACCAAAATAAAATGACACTAGCTTCTATACTCTTTCGTTTTTTTTTGCTTTTGCCTATTTGCCTCTTCTTCTTCTTCTTCTTTTGATCTTCTTACCACTAAACTAAAAAGCAAGAAGAAGAATAATAACAATAAGAAGACGAAGAAGAGAATATAAAAAAAGGAACAACGACCAGTGAACCTTACTTATCAATCTGAAAAATCTTGGAAAACAAGAATGCCGATGATGATGATGATGTGCCGGTAGAAGAAAAAAGAAGAAGAGAATACGACCACGACGACGACGAAGAAGAAGTGGCAAAAGACTACAAGGAGAAAACGAGAACATTTATATTATATGAGTGCATGCTCATGCTCATCTTGTCATCATATCATATCATGTAATCCTTTTACAGCAAAAGCATGTTTCTCCAACCATGCCACAAAACTACAATATTACTTACCTAATATAATAATAATAATAATAATATATACCTATGCAATGCCAATATATATATATGTATCAAAGTAAATAGTATATATACCTAATAATATATGTATATTTATTATATGTATTTATGTATGTATAGGTATTATATGCATCTTCTTGTTGAATCTCGAGATTTGAGCTATCCTTTTATATATATATATTTTTTTAAATATATTTTCTTCTTCAGCCAAGCTCACTCAACTACCATAATTTAACAATAAAAAAATAGGTATACGTATCTTTCAAATTTTTTTTCTGCATATCACAACGAATTAGCCAATCAAAAAAATATATATTAGCAAAATAATAGCGAAGCATATAACTTATTTATTTAGTATACATATTTTTTTTTTAATATGAACACCAACATTTCCATAACTCCTTCTTTTTCACCAGATATTATCACAGTAATAATAATATTGTGATCGCGTAAAATATTTTTTTTACCTAAATCATTAGTGTTTGATATTATTAAGAAACTTTTCGTTGCTGCTCCAATATTCGGTATTCGGTGTGGTGTGCCCAGTGGAGATATAATTTGGCTTTGTATGAGGTGCGTGTCTAATAAGAACACACAACAACAGCTTATGTTTCATTTTTTCTTAAATATTCACTCTTTTTTCCTTCAAGTTTTCAACACACAGTCAAGAAGCATTTTTTTCCCTTCCCACTAATTAAACTACATATGTACTTGCATTCAATTCAGAACAGAAGTCTTGAAAAGTTTGGACTCAATTCCAATCTTTTTTTTTTGAACTTATAGAGCATATGGCATGTGTGTACCTCTAGATATGTATGTAAATTTTCAATACATTTTTTTGCAATATTTTGCCACTTTGTCCACTTAAGAAATAAACGTACTTGTTGTACCCTCAATTTTTTCCTCTCTCTCCCTCTGCTTTAATTTCATCAATATATGCGTTTATTACAAAATACCAACAACAACAGTCGTTTTTTCAGTGTTTTCATCACACACTCTCATTTTGTATTTTATTTTCTTCAAAGAACCACACACAGTGAGTTTTTTGGTACGAGTTTATCATCATCAAGCGGAGGGTTGGCAGTAAGCACGTACTGACAATCTGACTGTTTTTCTATCTCTCTCTCTCTCGAGCTTCTTTTATTCTGCCCTTCAGTTATTTATTTTCCATCTCATTTTTTTTCTTTTTCCTCGATCATCATTACACATTTGGCTATCATTATATATTCCTATTATTATTATTGCTACATACACACAGCTACAAACAACATACAACGTTTGTGCTCCTCCCAGGAAGACGTTTTACAATTTACAAAACAAAATACTAAGTTGATGATGGGATCTTGTTCGTGGTGGTGNTTGGCTATCATTATATATTCCTATTATTATTATTGCTACATACACACAGCTACAAACAACATACAACGTTTGTGCTCCTCCCAGGAAGACGTTTTACAATTTACAAAACAAAATACTAAGTTGATGATGGGATCTTGTTCGTGGTGGTGATGGTGGTGGTGGTAGGAGAGGTCTTGAAAGGAAAGGAATGTAAATGTAGGTATGCGCACCTATTGCTGTACCACGACTGCTACTACTACTACTACACCTGCATATATACTTTTTTTATTATATATTTTTTTACTCCTCATTATTATCAGCATCTTGATCATCATAACCAGCGAGAGAAAATTAAAGAAAGGCATTTTCCTTCATAATAATAATAATAATACTGGCAACAACTTCATCCACATACTCGTCTCCTCGTAATTACTTCCACTCAAATAATTAGACGATGATATAAAAACAACATTATCACTTACTTTACTAGCCGTTTGATGACGTACTTATTGTCTCATTGAAATAGATATATACATATTTATACAGTACATTTTTTTAAATAATGTGCCACAGAACCGTACATCCCATCATCACCGCAAAAAATTCTATGTTGCTGCTGTTACAAACAATTTTCTTTAAAAAAAACTAAACATTTTACTGATTAAAAAAAGTGTAAACGTGATTCACAACTCTTTATATTAAAAAAAATTCATAGATTTCTCCTTATCACCACCACCACCACCAAAATTCTTGTGTACAAAATTAAGTAGAAAATGATATAAATCATTCATTATCAGGGCAAAATGTTCAATCTATTCGTCCTGCACACATCATAACAGAGAGAGAGGGGGAAAAAAAAGTTATAATACATATTTTTTCTTCATTACCATTTCCTTCCTTCATTTTTTTTCTATTCCCAAATTTAAACACGAAGAGAGCGTCGAGCATCAGCAGCAGCAAAATACAATACAACAACAAAAACAGCAGCACCAGCAGCACTGCCTTAATTTGCAATTGCAATCACCAACTTCATCGTTCTTCATCCGATAATTAGTGTAGTCATTCGCTCTGTTTTTAAAGCATTTTATACTCATTACTACAGTCAAGTGTACAGCAATCAACTGCATCTTCTTCTTCAAAAAGAAAGAAGTAAAATTTTTTACGTTGGTGGTGGTGGTGTTGATTATTCAAACATGAACTCATCATCATCTTTTTTTACAATTTTTTATGGTTATATATTAGCTCATATGTTAATTACTAACCCACACACACCTGATCTTCACTAAAGATAAAACAACATCTATATAGGTTGCGACTAATAATAATAATAATAATCATAATACAAGAATACTAGAGCGGCTGTTCTTGTCTTCTTATTTTGAGCATTCATAAATACATGTATATATTTTTTTGTGCAATGCAATTCAATCCAATTCATACAGGTATACAACATAATAGTTACCTGATTTTGCATATAATTATGTTTATGATGATGACGATGATCATGATCATTGCTTTCATGTTGATGATTCAATGATGTCTCTTTGATAAGAACAGGTAATATCTATTTACTATATCCCGTTATGAATGCAGTATAAAGTGATTCAGCAGCATAGCATACAATAATTGTACAAGATTGGATACCTATAAATGTGGTAGTGTAGTAGCCAGCTACCACAACCTTACCACCTTTTACCTTTTCATCCATTCAATTGTCATTGCAACCACCCTATCAATCATTCCAAATTAAATAGTCAAATGTTCACCTCTCTCTCTCCCTCTCTCTCTCTCTCTGAGTTGAGTATATAACGTGTACATTCATACATAATAGCCCACGCAATAATAATGTCAAAAGCCATCCCTTTTGCCTTGTCAACCACTCGGCTCATTGATTGAACGTGACAATTTTATTTATCTATTTATTGTAAAGATTGTTTATTTATTACCGTTTAACAATGTCTTGTAACTTGGTTTAAAAAAGCTTTACCATAGTAGTAGTGCTTTTGTATACAGTATGTGTTGTGGGGTGGAATGCAGTAGTAGGTATACATAATCTTTTCTCAGGTTCGGACGTCAAACACCAGCAGAGAAATAATATTATTTTTTTTATAGGAGTAGCAGGTATTACATTAAAAAACTGTGTATTGTGGTGATGGTGATGTGCCATTAGAAAAGAAGAATGACATGCTATATCTTCTATTACAACAACTACTACTACTATTCTTGTCTCTCTGCAAAAAATAAATAAATTGAATACCTTAAATGCTTTGGTATACATATCGTGATTATCAAGAACTTCTTTTTTCAAGTTTATTTAAAAACTATACACACTACACTAGACACACACACATTGTGTATAATTGTACAAAGGCTGATTATCATAAAAGAAGAAGAAGAAGAAGAAAAGAAGAAAAAAAGTTGCATGTGACCCGTCAACCTAATCTTAATTATCACATGAACTTTGTTTTTTTTCTCTATCTTGAACGAATAGCGTTTTTCATACTAACTTGCCTCATTATGCTCGTCTTATCTCTAATTTTTCCGTCATCATCATCATCATCATCCTTGTCGTCATTGCATTGTGTTTCAAAAAGAAGCGCAGATGGATAAAAAAAAAGTATTATTATTATTATTATTGTTACGTGTATTGTGTTGTGTTCCTATCATTTCACTTTAAGCACAATAATACATATTATATTTTTATACATGTGTTCTAATAAATGCGCTAAAAATGTAGTCTGCTCAATCTGAAACATTTTTTTTTTGGTGCATTTGTTTAAAAAATAATAATATATTTAATAGGTAGATAGGTATATTATGCACATGTATGAATACAATATGTACATTATACTTGTTGTTGATCGTAGAAAAGGGGTACAAGACTGTTTAACGAACACCCACTGGGATACTACTAATCCAGTTTCTCTTCTGACTCAACTTTTGTTGTTCCAAATGGCAATTAACACGCACACATTCAAACAACTAAATAGACCAACTTTGTAATACAAACAAAATACCATTTCAACTTCAAGTATATATATATATATATATTTTTATATATGTTATTTTTTTTCGGGTAATTTTCTCATCCATGTACAAAAAAAAACTATATATATTTTTATATTGCCACTACATATACCTGTCTTCAAATACAATATAATACATTATTATTATAGATAAATATACTAAACTCTGTATATTATGTATATATTATACAACTTATATTATTATTATTATTATTACTGCCTTGAAGCATAAATATATATTGTGTTTTATATTTGATGATGATAAAAGTGGTATTGGTTTAACAAACCTGTTATGAAACTTGTATCTGTAGTCATCAGCAGCAACGATATCCAGGAGCAAAATATATTTGGCCTTTGGGTCAAGTCCAGAGACTCGGAACTTCATCTGAGGAAACATTTGCCTGCCGACACAAAAAGAGAAGAAAAAAAAAGGAATCAGTATTATTGTTATTATTATTTTTATTTATTTTTTTCAGTTTAAAAATCATTTGCAGTAGGCATCTAATAAAAAAAAATCAGTGAACACCACACCACATAATAATATACAATGTAATCTCACTCACGCACTTCCTGCGTGTAGTATGTAGTACGATTCATCGCATGCACTTGCTTTAAAAAAATATATATCTATAAAATGTTGATGTGTGACTGTGTGAACATGTAAAAAAGCATGAGCATCAAGTGTAGTAGTAGTAGTAGAAGATTAGGAAAATGTGTAACAGATAATGATAATAATAAATATATACATATATTTTCTACATCACACAACATATGTACCCGGATAACAAATAACAAATTGCAAGGAAGCTCCTTTTTAATGCTCAATAATAATAATAATAATAATAATAATGTATAATGTCGGGGCACATTAAATGTGTTGTTGCTGCTGCGCATTGCATGATTATTATTATTTGAGCATTTGTCGAACGTTTTGAGTTGGGAGATTGACAGGAAGCATCAATTCTTGTTTTTGTCTCTTTCAGTTTTGTACCCGATAATGGGAAGAGAGAAAAAAGAAAAAGAAGAATGGAGCAGCAGCAAAAGCGTTTGCGTTTGAAGTTTTTTTTATAAATATAAATTCACTGTCAGTGACAATCAAATGTGATGAAAACAAGTTTTTCTATCAGATGTAATCACCAGAGAGAATGCTCATAATTAAACATATATTATATGAGACGGGATAGATGTCAATTGAAACAAGAAACATTATATGGACAAATAAATGCGGGGACTAACATGAACTTAAACATTAAAAATTACTACAAGAAAAAAAATATATGTAGGTATATATACAAGAAGAAGGATCTTTTCATGTTAAATTTTTTTTCCTTCTGCAGTTTCAAAAAAAAACTTGCACTCTTGTGAACTGCAATGCAATTTACTATTGCAAGAATTTATTGCTGAAGAAGAAGAAGAAGAATATAAAAAACCATTTTCTTCCACCTCAAGATACATACATACCTACCTACCTACGTGCAACATAAATGGAAATAGTCTTCGAAGCCGATTTTTTTCTTCTATTTTTTATAAAATATTTTGCAAACATTTTTGTAAACGCTTTTTTTTTGCTAAAAATATTTGGCTACCGACTTTTAAAAAAATGAACAAATGGTAAATTTTTTGGATTGCTTTTCGTGGTTTTGTTATAAAAAAAACTAAATTATATTCTGCATGCGTGCATAGTATGATTTTCTTTCCATCATCATCATCATCATTGATGGTGATCACATCACGCAAAGTGAACAGACTGACTACCAGAATTCACTCGTTTTTTTATATTTTGACGAGGACGACCTTTATTTCTTTTTTACGATTTTGACCAATTGATGTAATTTTGATTTCAAGGATTTTACGTGACTGTTCTTGTGTGTAAGTGTGTCTGTGATCCGATCATCATTATCACAAGATTTTCAGAGTGGTGGTGGTGGTAGCGCCTATTACTAAAAGTATACTACTACTTCTCTTCTCTACTCTACAAGTGACTTCAACATCTCTATACAAAGTGGTTTGTTTGCTTGCACCAATTAAAAAATACCATACATTTGTCAGACACCGTGTGACAATTTGCTGAATTTGTCAAACATTGAGCACATATAAAAGAAATGAATAAAATAAATAAATAAGTATGCACACTTAAACATTTTCTGCATCAACCCTGCACCATCATCATGGCAAAGTAAAAAAAAACATGTGGCACTTGCTCGTTTTGTTTGCTCACTCACTGACAACAACAAAAAATTATTCATCCAACCTAAACAGCCCAAGAATATTTACAAGTTTACTCGTTCTTTAAACATGATGTTGATGATGGTGGTGGGGACATTATTATTATTATTATTATGCGTGCGTGATAATCAGTAAAAAGAAAAGTATTATACAAACGTCATCGTCGTCACAGTAGCTGACACAGCTACATGTTTACCATCATATTAAAAAATTGAGTAGTCAATCTTTTGTCATTCGTGAGCCACTAATTTTACGATGTGAGAGGCGTGTCATAAAAATTGCAAAGCACCTTAATTTTTCAGTGTCTAATGAATATGAATTTTCTATCTAGGTAGTAGCACTAGTATGGCTACATAATATATTATATATTATGCATGCATGTATGTATGTATTTATATATGCAGCTTCACTAATCTACATTTTGCACACATAATAATAACATTATTAGTTTAAAAGGGCTAAAATATTTAAATGGTTTTGGTCATTTTGCTCATATTAGCAGGACGACGACAACGACTATATTGAAGAATTGAAGTATGTGGCAGCCTATGCAGCCATTGTAATTGTATTTAATGAACAAATATATAAAACAAATAATATGTATTTTAAATTCAGTTTTCGTGTCATTTTTTTATTCTTCAGAGAGGTGCTCATGTCAAAATCAGTGACATTGGCTACACATGTGCACACTCGAAATAAAATTCTACTTCTATAAATAATAAGAGCAATAACAACAACAACTACAGACGCAACAACATACCTACTTATATCTCTTCACATATACCTAGTTTTGTTGTTGTTTCTTTTTTTAACGTCAAACATTACAAAGAAAATATGCATAACGTCGTGCTTCGTTACAAAATCAAATATATATCTTTTTTTATTGCCATAAACCATCTCCTCTCGTCATCTCTCTTTTTTTTTTGGTGGACGTTTGTTTTCGTCGTCGTCGCGTCGTGATTGAAAAAACGGCAAAAAAAAAGTATTTCAATATGGCAACAAGTAATGTTTGTTGAATGACAATATATGAACATAGGTATATGTAGTACTACTCCCAACAACAACAAAAAATAGTAAGTGGTGGTGGCGTGCCACGCTACTTCTTCACGTTTGCTCCAATTCCCCCTTCTCGAACAGATCACGCCTCCTAACTACAATACTTCACAGCCAAAATCCATTTCATTTGTCTATTCTCCTCGGAATTTTCATGGCTGATCTGCTGATGCTCATGATGATGATGTGGATGCTGCTGTGTAGTGTGTACAAAAAAATCATGATCATCGTCATCATCACTCATACAAAAAAACGACGGTGATGGTGAGATGAAATGACGGTAATGTATGATCATCTTAAAATATTGGACTATTACTCTCCTGTGAAAAAAAAATATTGCATTTTTTTTATTTGTTTACAAATGAATTTAAAAGGAATAAAAATAAATAAATAAATAAATAAAACTACTAAATTTTAAGTGTTTTCAAAACCAGCATTTACGTTATATTCTCTGAATGTCTAGTTAAAATTACTACTGTGTGTCGTGAGCACATTTTGCTTGTCATTTTATATCAACTTTATGTGCCATTTAAATTTATAGACTGTTTGTATGCATACATAAGACTCCTGCTTACTTTATTTTTATATTCCAATTGTCTGTTTATTACTGTTGATCTTTTACTGCAATGCCGTTAAATTTTTGACCAACTACTATTATCTATACAGCTTAATTTTATGGGACGAAATTAGTCAATGATCAAATTCAAATCAGCAAAGGTACCTACCTTCATGTAAGAATGTAAAGTATATGCATTTATTATATGCACAATACATATATGCAGTAGTATCTATTTCTTGTGGACAATAAGCTTTTTTTTCTTCATCTTATATTTTTTTATGAATATCCACGAGACATTTTAATGATACTGTGACATTTTGCAGTGCACATGAAGCTGTGAGGAAAACTTTGTTTCGGCACATGGATAAAGAAAATGTTAACCTGATTTATAATTTGTATAAAATATGTACCTATTTTTTAAAGTTATACTATTTTAATCAGATCGCTTGATCCTCTCCTAATTTTTTTTTAGGTATTATTATAAATATCTTGAGATCAACAAATTTGGATTAAGAATTAATTTGGATGTGTGTGTGTGCATGTATGCAACTTTATATTATACGACTTATTAAACGACATTAAACGTAACGTAATTATATTTACTTAGTGATTAAAATATTTAATTTTAAAAGAGAGAGAGAGAATTTAAGCGTCTTGTTATCAGGCGGCATGGAAGACACGTCAAACAAGTGCCCTTTGATCGCGGCTTATTTCAAAAAGAAAAAAAAATATATAAAGGGTGTACTTACTCCACTGCTAATGCTCATCTCTCTTTCTCTCTCTCTCTTAATTTTCTTAGTAATAAAATTGATTTATTTTAAAATATAAATAAATAGTAGATGACGATGATGGTATATGGACCAAGTGAATACATCATTCTGATAAACTTTTTCAACCTTTTTTACCAAGAAAAAAGATTTGTTTTATTTACATTTTTTTCATTCTGGAGAAAAACACAACTTACTTATATGTTATTTCTCTTCTTCTTTCTTTCTTGGGATAAATGATAAGAAGAGAAGACTGACGAAACTTAATGAATATGAGTGAGGTTTTAACAGGATAATGTATTATGAGTCTGCGATGAGCAAGCTATTACTAACACGCGGTACATAACTTTCCTACGGTTCACTTCTCGTGTCAGTCCATTATCCATGGTTCATTCATACAAACATACACAGTGACAAAAGTAAAGAGTGGCGACGAATGCTCATCTTTTAAAACAAAATATATGCATAAATATCCAGCAAAAAAATTAATTTGCGGAATTGGGGTACTCGGTATATATATATACAGTCGCAGTTTCCCCCTTTCCAGGTTAATAATATGCAGTTGTAAGGGATAATAATAATATCCAACCCCAAAAATATAATATAGCATGCCTTTTTTTGTCACAAAAGCTCAAAATCAGGTCACATTCAAACAAAATAATTAATTAATATATATTTCAAAATACAGAGTCTAAACTAAAGTGTTGCGCATAATGACAAACGTGTACAAAAAAAAATTTAATTTTGGTGCTGCTGGGTAAACTGATAAACTTATGTTATGATGATGATGAGCTTATTTGTATCTCCAAAAAAAACCATGTCATCAAATCATATTTACTGGGTGAGGGTCTAAATATTTCTCGCGATTGACGATCATGAGTTGATGATATCATACCCGTTATATGGCAAGTTAAAGAAGAGCGCGGTATCGACAATCATTATTATTATTATATATTTTTTATGCAGGAAGGTCGAAAAAGAATAAATTCAGAAGAACCAATAGAGCAGCAGCCATTATTATCATTATTACATATATATTTTTTTTCGTTGTGGCAAAAACAAACAACATTCATAATCCATACAAACAAATAAGAGGAGTGAGAGAGAGAGAGAGAGCCCATTATCAATACTATTTACTGACGGCATTTTTTCTTTACGTTTTTTTCATGAGCAGCACGTTTTTTTTACAATTCTAATAGGATCCATAATAATATTCCATTTTTTTGTTATTTATATTTTATTTTTTTAAGAATCCTTCTTCTTTTTTGAAAGTCATGGTTTTTTTTGGTTTTTTTTGGTGATGAAGAAAAAGAAGATGATGGTGATTAGGGTGGTGTGGTGGTGCATGAGTAATATCACCTCTTTTACTTGTTTTTTCTCTCTCTCTCTCTCTCATGATCTTCTCGTCTCAGAGAACAAAACAAAGCAAAATAAAAATAAAATACATAAAGCAACAATGACATAACTATCGAATGCCGCCGCCACCAACAACCACCACCACCATTATCAACATCATCATCATCGCCTCAACCACCACCATCACTAGGATCAAAACCAATCCTTTTCGGCAGCAGCAGCAGCAGCGCAACGCGAGGGTACACAAAACAGAAGAAACAAAAAAATCTTGTAATTCGTTCTACTTAAGACGGTTAAGTTTGAGGATTATATATCCTGTCAAGTACTAATCAATTCACGAACGCCTTTAGCAACAATTGTCTTTTTTTTCTTCTTCTTCTACTTGTAAGCTTGTGTTTGTGCTTGTGTATGTGTTTTTTTTTTAAATAAAAGACCAAAGCACGCACGACGACGTAAATCCTCCTCATCATCATGATCAACTCAACAACCACCGCACACAACAGCATTAAAAGATCTTGTGTGTTTGTGTGTAGTATGTGTAGAGCGATTTTTTTACAATGATAATGACAGTAGACACAACAACAGCAGCATCAGCAGCAGTAGTAGTATTTTTTTTTGAGTACCTGGTTGAGTGAAAAAAAAGAGTAAAATAAAACAAAATTGGCACTGTAGCTGCTGTGGCTGCTGCTATAGAAAAATTACATCCTTGTAAGAATATTTTGGAAAAACCACTATTACCATAAAAACCACAAAAGGTCCTTGTGTGTGATTATTTGGTTTTTGTTTTACCTGCTTTTACTTTACATAAATCATGTATTTTTATTAGAAAAAAAAATCCAGCACTATATACAACCAAACAACAATCATTAAACGATTTTATTTTTTAAATACGAAGAAAAAGTCCAAACATTCCTTCAAAAGAATTTCGGTGTGCTGTGCTTCAATGCTCATTCAATGCTGATTAAGTTGAACAAAAAATAAATAAAATAATTCAGAGGCTATTAAAGTAAATTAGCATATAATAATAATAATAATAATAAATGCACACACACAGCATTAAAACAAAATAGACGATGCATTTATTTTTGGAAGGTTAAACCAATTTTTGAACGAAAACCACTAA